>BQNB010118834.1:0-20920 GCA_026074375.1 Tanacetum coccineum
AAAACGTTTGGAAAAATGACACTTTAGGAACGGTTTTTAGACTGCTCCAAAAGGGTTTTTGTCTTTTGGAACAATCACATAGGGAACGGAAGTTAAAACATTCCCAAAAGCCTTTTTAAACGTTCCAAATAATGATTTTGTGTACTAGTGGAACATGAAAAAACACTGAATCCCCTTGATCTCCTCAACAACCTAAAGACGTTTGCAGATAGAAAATGCAGAATCCAACGATGACAAGCAACAATATTATTTTCTCCTCTGTAATTCAGGGGGCACAAGCACAAAAGTCCTTGTAATGAAAAGGACGGTCACTGGTTTGGAACAATATTAACCTCTGGTCTAACCGCTGGCAAGGGGCCAGTTTTTCTAGGCCACATCTTCTTGAATTCCTCCTGAATAGACGTATCATTAATGCTGCTAGAAAATAAGGCACAACAGCGTCCCATGCCTTAGCGATCTCCCATGACACAATATTATTCAGTCCCTCTGCTCATCATAGCAGGAATATGAGCTTCATCATGCTCATCAGTCTCATCAAGCACACATGATATCTCTCTATCATTCCTGTTGTGGCTTGCCTCAGGTCTATCATCATGAATTTGGACTTGAGGCTATCTAGGTTTCTTTTGGTCATTACACTCAAATTTTAAATACACAAAGTAATAATGTAATAATTCTTCAACATAATTAAGAACATGTAGATTATAATCCTATACTTTTACAAACCATCGTGTTTCAATCATAAGAATGTCATGATTCCAATAAGTCCTCGTTATGTGATGTGATTATTATTACGTTGGCCGGGCATCGTAATAATTACATGAGACAATCAAGTCATCATTATTACTGTATCAATCTCAATTCACAAACTATTTATCTAATCATGCTCATACATACATGGTATCATAACTAGCATGGTACCCGCGTAAAGCAGTGGTTTTAGGGGCATTAAAATAAAAAAACTAAAAACTAGTAATAAAAATATATCAAAATGGATGTTGAATTAAAGAGCACACAATTTTAAAAAATATGGTGAAATTAGATCATAAAAAATTAAATAGATAATAAGATATTTCATTTTAAAAATAAAGGTGGTTTTTTAATTAAGAAGTGACACATGTCACTCTAAAATGTGGTTCCTTAAAATGAGATGAATGGTCAAGATTTCACATCCTTATATTTTCATAATAAGTAAGTTTAAAAGTCTGAATTTTTAAGACACTCTAAAAATAAAATATCCTAAATGCTTTATAATATAGTATAGATGCGCAACGATAGCTTAATATCGAACTAACTCATGCATAATTCTACTGTTCGTATAGAGCCTAAGTTTAATTTGAGGTACAATACTTAAATCTCTTAAACCATCGCTATGATACCAACTTAAAACACCTTATTTTAGTTACACTGTAAGACCCAGACCCAGACCCATACGCAATATAGACCTTGGTCTATACGTCGTATGCTATATATCATACATATACACCTTATAGACTTGGGTCTATACATCGTATGCCCTTGCATGAGGTCCACATGCCATATACACCTGGTCCATATGCTGTATGCACTGATGAACAGACGTGTATAAAGCTGTAATACACCCCTTGGAACCTTTTTCCGCAAAAACCATCTTAACAAAAACTCAACATACACTTTATAGATCATAACCATTTGATACAGAGTGTTACATACATAATTTGACTCATATTTTATGAAAAACGGGTAAAACGACACTATGACAAACACTAGATATACATATGCCATAAGTTTTAACCATAAGTTCACTTCTTGTCCAACACATGACATGACTCAAAAGAGTACAAGGACTAGTCGTATCAAGAGGAGGTTAGAGAAAGCGATCATTACCACTTGAGCTCCACCACCAAATATTTACTAGGCCTTTACCTTTGAGTTTGATATCGCTAGATTCACCTATAATGCATAAAATGAAGCAACGTAAGCAATAAAGCTCAGTGAATAACGAAACATAGAAACTAAAATAAATAATATTACTAATAACATAATCTTGTCGTTGCTTCATGTGTCGAGTCTCATTACTCGCTTTTAGTATCTTTACAAGCACATAGCCACAAAGGTCCGTAACATACTTTCACACAAATATAATCCGATTTCTCATAACATAGGATCATGTGAGCGTAAACACGTCATCCACCAAGGATACTTGGCACATACATTGTTTTGTCCCTTATGGACACTAGGTGGGTAAAATGTACTATCCTTCATGGATACTAAAGTGTATATCAAGTCATTTACTAAGAATGCTAATGATTAACATGTCATCCGCCAAGGTTGCTAAAACATTTAATGTTTAATTTCAATAAGGGCTATAAACATAATAATTAACAACGGGACATTCTAAGGGCTGAAATAAATATCTCACGGGTTAACTTGTTAATACTTATAATTCTTGCATATAAAACACAAAGTTATCATAATTTCGCTACAATAACATAAGCATGAACTACGAGTATTCATACCCGCCACTTAGCTTCTCTTCTAGTTTGTACCTTAACATGGGTAATGATTCTTGTTGAGAATCATTTTGCCTATTTAGGATTAATTTTACAAACAACATTAATAAGCACAGCGGAAATTATAAAGAACAGTAATGTTGTTAAACAAGGTTTTACTAGTAAACATTCAGGCCTCCATTAATTTGATCAGAATAAATGGTTACAAACTGTAACAAGGATCCACAATCCTTGAGGCTACACTAACTATCTAATAAACTAACTAATAAGCTAACTATACCCACACTTTCTTTTGTGTGTCTAGACTCTCATTGGAGAGATCTAACTATGATAGATATATAAAACAGATGCCTCTAATACCCTTTATATAGAGGGTTTACAAGAAAACCTAGATTACATAGGAAGCTAACTTAATATTTCATATTAAGTCCTTGTTGTTTCATCTTTATTCAATTTTACATATTTAGTTTTGTAATCATCAAATCTCAGATCCCAACAATCTTCCCCTATTTGATATTACAAAACAATCTGCATGTATGAAACAATCTTCAATGCTTCCCCTTGACTTAAGATCTTCTTGAACATGCTACTACATAATAAGCTGCAAACCATATCTCTTGTAGTCTTCTTCCCCTTTTTGTAATCATCTAATAGGGGTCTTATTGTAGATAAATTTAGATCATTTGACAAATTTAGCGATACAAGTTTTCAACCAAATACAATAAGAAATTTGTAGTACAAAGTATTAAGTAGTTTGAAAGACATCAAAATGATCCAAGTTATGCAGCGAAAGACTTCATAGATGCGACTCCAGATGCAAGCCATGTAAATCAAGGACCTGAGAAAAAATGCTAATTGTGTCAACCATAAAGTTGGTGGAGTTCCATAGGTTTAAGTAAAGTATTTATGAGAAACCATAAGAGTTTCGTGCTTACTGCTTCACTCACAAATATAATGGAAAGTTGTTTAGTAGACTGTACTACACTACAATATCACAAAAAAGTTATTTAGTAATCGGTCACTTATGTTCAACAAAGTTAGTCGTTAACCACACGATTTAACGTGCATGACTTGTACACATAAAAAGCCTATATAAAGAGTAATTACAATTGCTTCTTGATCATGACACTTGAACAGCTAGAAAGGGGATCGTAATTTCTAAGAGTTTTCGGCCCAGATGCCAGTGTCTTACCTGGAGCCACACTAAGTTCAGACATTGGATATACGTCCGTCTGGCATGTTAGCAATAAATCACCTAGATTGGGGGTATTGTCAAACCCCAAAAGAGATCTTATTTTACATCATTTCGCGCTTACAAAAAGTGAATTAACGTTCATGTGATAGTGGGGCACATAGTGGGGTTAATGGTATTAGGCTAATATAAATCATTTAAGAGCTACTTGCGTCATAAGTAAACAAGCAATGTAATCTCACCCATGAGATTTGCTATATAGTTATAAAACAAGTATTTATAAAGTGGCTATAAACTTAAAGGTCTTGAAAAGTAATTGCATTGATATAAAATAGACGACAATGTAAAACGAGTTTGTTATCACATATGTAAACGAGGTTTGGTAAACGAGACATGTAAACACAAGTGTTTGTAAAGGAGTAGAGTAAATAAAGTTTATAACGGAGCTGTATTATCTCCCTAAACTAGTTCCAAAATAAGTAAAATAAGGTGTCTATGTGACTAACCTCAAGAAAGGTAATGATTCCGAGAAGAAATAATCTGTGAAGTGTAATACAAGCAAGTTTCCAAAACGGGACCTAATTAATAGCGGGTCGTTTTTGCAATTATACAAATGAAGTGAAATTGGTGAATTGTGTTTTTTATAACCGGGTTGATCACCATATAATCGTTTGCTGTTTTAGTTTTTATACGTCATAATGTGCTTACGTCAAAGTCGTTAATTATTTCTAGGGTTTTAGTAATTTACATAATTCTGTCCAAGTGCCCAACTTTGACAAGCTGTATTTATTCGTTTCTTAACATTTTTGCCAAATTTTTGATCGCCTTTTATTTTTTTTTTGAACATATATTTAAGTTAGCACTACAACAGATGCCCTACATGACCCTATAACTTTTGGAAATCATAAAACACCAAAAGGTATCTCCATAAAGTGGCTAGGTCATCCCATTTGTAAGAAAAACAAGCTGTTAAGATGTGTTAAAATCGTTTTCAAATCAACTTTGAGAGGCCATAAATCCTTTGTTGTCTCAATCTTCAGGACTCGATCTTTTTGTACCTTTTCTGAAATACTAGTGTTGAGGACTACAAAAAACTTCTTATGACATTTTCCCAGTCCGGACTCTAAACAATTCAAAACCAGGCTTAAATTTACCAACTCAGAAATATTTTTTGACAAATGTGCAATTTTTCCAAAAAGCATATTTTTTTGTCCGATTTTCAAAGGTCATATACCTTTTTCGTTTTAAAGTACGTTTTTAATGATTCAACAGGCCATGTAAACTTATTGTACCATACTATCTATTTCTAAAACCACTGTTGCAAATTACAACATCGCGCTTGTCCAAAACTAACCTAGAAGACAGCCCTTCATCAATCTATCTATTTCTAGTTTTCCACCACTTTTCGCCAACAAAATCTAACAAATCCATGCTAATCCTAAACCCTTCCACCAATATTTATCAATAACATATTTAAGAATATTATAACATATTTTTAGCATCAAGTTTACACTACTAATCAAGTACCAAATTTTACAAGAACATAAAGACTATATATAAAACTTTTGCATCTTTTTAAAATAGTATTTTACACAAACTATTTGGTGATACATTTTTATCAAGAAAATATATATATGAATGAAGTGTGTAAGAGAATAATGAGTATGTTAATCTCCAAACAATGAAGTGACGATGAGATCGCATATACCTCCAAAACCCCAAATACTTGCAAAAACCTAAGATTTATAAAAACCCTAATTTCTTGAAAACACTAATTTTTATAACCAAGAACTTCCTTGTAATGCTTGAAAATAATCGAAGACCACATATATATAACCACCTTAACACCTTCCTTCCTTGCTAAATGCTTGAACAAAAAATAAAAACCAAAACCCTTTTTTGTTTTCTTTCTTTGCCGAGAGCTCCAAAGAGAGAAAAGAGAGAAGAAAATATTTTGTGTCTTCAATGAAATGAGGAATGTAAGAGCTAGTTTATTTTAATAACACTTTGGTAATAAGTTAGCCAGGTAAATGCTTTAAGACTTTGTAGATGTAGAGCATAAGAAGAAAAATGACAATGTTTGGGTGTCTTGTGGAATTGTTTGACGGTCCAAATAGCGGGGAGGAATAAGATAAGATGAGAAATTTTTTGGCTTTGATTATTAGTAAATAAACATCTATAACAATCGTTATTTTAGGTTCATTTTTATGACTCAATACACTTCGTTATTTATTTTTAGGGTTTACTGCGTTTACTTTTAATTTTCATCGTTTAATTAAATCGCGTAAACTAAAAATCATCATTTAACGTAAACGAACATCAAACAAATAAAAGTTTACGTCAAGCAAGCGTTATATTATTTTAACAAAAATAAAATTAACTTTTTATATTTTATTTTTATACGTTACATAAACTAATTACGTTTCGCATTTTGGAACCTTTTTGCATACAAGTAAATCATTCTACCCATTTATACTCAATCAAATACCCACAATTATTATTTTTATATATACTCATGCATGTGGCTGGTTATATCTAATTAAAAAGCCCAAAAGGAATGATTTATTTAAGTAATTACTTCTAAAGTAAACATGTGTTTAATAACCAAAAAAAGCAACCTTTTACAAAACTTCTCCATCTACTCTTACACAACTCCATACCAGTGTCCTTAAAAAAACCATCCCCCATGGGCTCTTACACACTAGTCATTCCATGTGAAAAACCATGGTATTAGCAAGTGGGTTTACAAGATATTTCTAGTATATAAAGGCTCCTATTCCTAGTCTTTCATACACAAATTATAAACTAGCAAAAACTCACAAATCCTCTCCTTTCTACCCCATAATCCACGGCTCACAAATACATCCCAAATAAATTCATACTTTTGATTTTTCAAAGATTACAAGTATACAAGAGTTATATTAAAGGGTTAAGTTTAATGTTGATCTACTAGTAAAGGTGCAACGTTAGATCAAGGGTTTTGCAAGTAAGAAGTTAGGGTTTTCAAGAATGAAAGTAGGGTTTGTTTTAGGAAGCAATGGTTCATACATGTAAGTTAAGGTTTTATAGGATTAGTAGTATTATCAGATCCTTCATTCCATCAAGGTTTTATAATCACAACTCGTATGTAAACATGCCGTATTTTAAGTTTCATTTACGCGTCATTATTTTTATAATTATTTGTTTTAGTAAGCGTTTGTTTACTTCTTAAATTCCCTTATTATATAGTAAATCGCGTAAACAAAAAAATCAAACGATTAACGTAAACGGACACACAAACGAATTAAAGTTTTGTCAAGAAGAATAATGATTTTTACATAAGTAATAATCAACTTTTTCATTTGTTTATTTTTATTGGTTGAGTATAACGTTTTCGTTTCGCATTTACTACGTTAGGTATTTCCGGAATCAACCAATAACTTTTATACGCTCAACAAATAAACCTGTTTGATTTCCAATGACTAAGTTTTATCAAAAATTTAACACAACTTATAAAATGGACGCCCCATATACAAGAAATAAGCCAAGGTTTATAAATTCTCAAGTATTACACATTAATTTACTTACAACTTTTAAAAGACAAGTGATACTTTCATTTTACTTTCTTTTTCAAGGATTAACACAAGATAAATTGCAAGTAAAATATCTAGTAAACATTTCTCCTTTTTTCATGAGATAATCTCAACTATTTGGGGACAAAGAAACATAAGTATTAATGATAAGGAAAAACCATTTGTACATACAGTTTGTTGTTTAGGACTACCTTAGTAAGACTTGAATAACGATTTCAATTTGTTCTCGCTCCCCTTCGTTACCTTCATTGTTGCCCAACCCTTAAACCCCCCCCCAGGGATCATTTCTTATGAATTTTGTTTGAACATTTGGAATCATATACTAGACCCCTCTAATTAATAACATTCGACACTTATAAAACAACTTAAAAAATTTTTATCTTCCTTCCTTTTTCTTTACATATACCACGGAAAACACCCCTTTTTTCTATAATCAATCCATACAATTAAATTCACCACTTATACAAGTATCTAGGAACATATCTAAGGTTATAAAAAAAGGTTTGGAAGCTTGGTTGGGTGATTAAGAAAGGTTTAGCAAGATATTGGAAGATTAGGGTTTTCTTGAAACCTATGGTTTTATTGGTGTGCAAGCTTTGGTTTATAATCTAAACAAGGGTTTAAAACATATTTCTCATCATCATACATCACTATAAGGTTATCTATAAACCTTTATGTCTTTACTTTTATCATTTTTATGTGGTTTACATGTTCTATATAAATAAATTACCATTTCTAATTTAAATGTTAAATGGAATAAATTTAACTTTTGTGATTTTGATTTTGTACACTTTTTCATTGATATGTGATTGGTAATATCATGGAATAATGAGATTATAAGTATGTTAACATGTTGGTTTAAGTGGAAAATGTTTAAGTATAAATTAGTGATTAAAAGTTAATTAAAGAAAGTTTATGATTTCATGTGAGGGTTAAAGGACATTTGTGGGCTATTTTAATCGTGTTTTAGACAATAGGTTTTTTCATTTTATTAAGATATTACACACTCATGTCGATTCCAAAAATGATAAGAAATCGGAAATACCGATTTTTAACGAAACGATACGACGATTCAAGTTAAGTTAAATATATACTTTTATAAAACTATTTTTTATAAAAAATCAACTATTCATCACAGAAACTTATTTTTTTAAAACATCATTAATATGATTAAAACTTTTTAATTATAAGAAAGTACTCAAAAGTATCGCTTTAAAAAAGGTGTTAGTTAAAACGAATCAAGTTACGACAAATCCGAGATTTTAGATATACTAATATCTATTAAAATAAATATATAAAATGTTGTTTGAACAGAAAAATCAACTATTCATAAAAAAAACTTCAAATTTTAAATATGTTATATTTTGATTACTCGTCTTTTTACGATGGCGTGGACGTATAGAACAGAAAAGAACACGGACGATAAACGAGGAAAGTTACCAGTTTTACTAAATTGTTATACTTTAAACGTTTTTACTTTATAAATTGATGTCACTTAAAATGATTGATGGTTGGATGTAGCTATATAGAATTATATGTGGTATTTGTTACATCAAAGTACTATTTTATAGGGAGTTTCATAATGAGTGCATTTTCCTTAGGGGTGGCGTATCGACGAGTTGTTTAGGATTTCGATTTTAAAGTGTCCTAGATCCTCATACGTCACTACATGACTCTTAATTAATGATAGCAAGAATGATAGTATGAGAAGCTTTACGACTATAAATAACAAAATGTTTAGTTACTTATCGACCTATATTGGATTAGGTTGCCTTCGGATTCCTTCGTGACGCATTTTTCTATTGTGAATACTTGTTGATTACCATTCACTCGAGGTGAGTTCATAGCCCCCTTTTTACTACGTGATTGTTTTACAAAATCTACGGGGTGAATTACATTGCTTGTTTTACTATTAGACACAAGTGTTTTTCTAAGTGTTTTCAAAGTGTATGCTATCCAGATTACTGCCTGAATATTAATGCCTAAAGGTTACTTAATGCCGTGAATATACTCTATTTATCAGGAACCGTTAATTGTTATTGTAGTAAAGCTGGAGAGTGTTATGGATAGTGTTAGCCGTAAAAATTTGGTGACTATACGGTTTGACATTAGTTTATTTTTTGCGTAGGACACATAGTGGTACTAATAAAGACTAGCTACGATAGTTGGTGTCACTAGGTAATATAATTGACCCCATAAATAATTACTATGGAGGGGTGAGTCAATTTTGTAAAAAGTGTGATGTGTGTGTTTTCTCTCAAGAATACACCACAATTCCATTTATTCTTTCTTTCCTATCCTATTAAATATGGATACTATTCTTTTCCATTTTACCAAGCCTCGGTCATTGTTCAACTGGGTGAATTATACTAAAAATTGGTATAGAGCACATAGGGGGAATCCGGGTTGTTTAATTTACTGATTATTGTGGTTCAAAAGATCAAATTCGTGGTTTTTAAAGAGATGAAGGAGGAGTTGTTTTGTGTTTGGTGTGGTTTAATAGAGAAAAAGGAACCACCACACCACACACTCACACTTTACATAAAGTGAACTCTACCCTCCATGGCAAGTATGGAGGGAGTATTTATTGTCCAGTTAACGGACTAGCTAAACTAACCCGACCGACTTGGATCCCGATCAACACTTACACTTCTTCACAATCGTTACTAAAATCGGAACTTAGAAAGAAATGAGGAGGTGAGTTGTTTTAGTGAGAGAAAAGGAGGAGTGAGAAATGATATTAGATCTTATGAGATATTTTTAAACAACTAAACTTTTCCAAGTGGAAAAGTCTCTAATATACAACCGACACTTTAAAATATGACCGCGAGGTTGCGTAGAGTCTTGTAAAAGGACCCGGGGGGGGGGCTAGAGGGTTTTGTCTTGGGATTAAACACGAAAATATAAATAGTGATTAATCTATCAGAGCCCGATTCCCGTTTATTACCATACTTTCATTCATTAACTAATGAATAGTCTGGAGCTCCCTCGCTAGAGTGACGTGCTTCCTTGTTCGACTCAATAAATTGATGGCTACAATCTCCCCCGAAGTGAGGTCTTGAACTCGGGGAATGAGCTTTCCTTTATTGATACACATAAAATTGAGGCTAACATCTCATCGAAGATGAGTTCATTGATGACACTCTTTCATCGAGATCAGTTGGGATTGCTTTTGTTCGTTTTTTAAGTGAGTGTTCTTGGTCATTTGTTCTTTGTTGTAAGCTGTGCCTTCAGGCTTTACGATCTTGAATTTGCGCCTTTGTCATTGTATTCCTATCGTCTTTGCCCATCTTGCGTTCTTTTGTCTTTGACACAACATGCCTCATACTTTTGCAATTATCTTGAAAGCTTTATCAGAGTTTGGAGAAGTCTTTGTCTTTAAATCTTGAGCATTCTAGATAGTTAGGTCTTATAGTGTGAGCATTTTTTAGAAGATTGAGGTTGCCGCTTACCACCGTTTGAAATGCTGGTTTACGTTAGTGAATAAACCGAGAAAATGGAATTTAAAAATCAATCGAGTGTCAATCGTTAAAGAGTTTTTGTAACACATCGAGAGTGTCATGTTTTTTCAAAATTCATTCAACCGTCAATTCCTTTACTGGACCAAATCGATATACAGACACACAATTTTTTTTTTGTTATCTCTTTCTTTCATTTTGTCACAAGAACAATCTCCATATTTTTATTTGTTATATGTTCACAAGTTTGATTCATATAGAAATCCTCGCCAAAGTCTCCCTACCGCAGTGCTGTATTGATGATGACACTGGAGAGATTTTCATTCGTAAGTGTGAATACTAAAGTGTATCACTATGTATGTTCTGGCAATTATCACATGATATTGCGATGGACTCTTGTTAAACAGCTTGTGAACTATGATGCTTCAAAAGTGTTTGAAATGGATATGTGTCCATAACGAGACTGGATGTTATATTGGCTTAGAATCAGATTAGTGCATTTTGGTTTTAGTACTCGGATGGTGGAGCATATTGCACCTATCAATATCAACAATTTGGAGTGAAGATGTCAAATAGATAACTTGTGTGATCTCTCGTGACAAATGAGACAATGTTTCTTTTGGAGAAAACCCGAATGCCTGGGGAAGGGGTGTGCATTGCATCAACTGGGTCCATGATGTCGTTTTCAATGTCAGACAATCAACTTGTGATTTTGACCAAGCCATATGTTTATTGAACCCGGTTTCTGCCTTAAGTTGTGTGGAGGGCACTTCTCTTCTTTTAGACCCTTTATCCATACATTTCTTTTTAATTTTTATGCAAAGCCTTCAAATGCTTACCAAGACGTCATTACTAACACCTTGTTGTGATTGTTTACAGTGTTAAAACTCAATCTTATGCGGCAGTATTCCCATTACATTCATATCCAATCATACCTAAGGACTGCTATTTCTAAACTTTGGGATTATTCCTTAGGTAGATCCTACGGTTTGATTGGATCATAGGATTGATTCCTAAAAACCCTTAATTCCACCTTATGAAATTAGATTCGTCGTGAATTTAAGATGTTGTTGGGTATAAGATCGAACCATAAAATACCTTTTCTTAGCACGTTGTGTCGAATAGATCATATTTTAATTCATTTTATCCCCTTATTTTAAAATAATAAACACTTCTTAGTTTTTGAAATACATTGTGATTAAATTATGTATTGAAAAATATGTCAGAGATAATATTATTAGCTATGAAATGGTTTGGAAACATTTTGATAATGTTTATGAATACATAAGGATGCGTCGTTGATGATGTATCCAAGACATTAAAAAGTTGTTTTTCGGAAAAAAAACCCCTCACGAATAGGGACCAATTGAGAAAGAATTTGTTGATCTTTTGTAAAATCATTGTGGGGATGAGTGTTGGAACACACATTTGGAAAGTTTATGAATTGTCATGAGAAATTCTTATTGAAAAATTATGTTCGCCTTTTTGAAAAACCACAATGTTGCTAGAGGATTCTCTTTTACGCTCAAGGGTAAGCGAATGAAGCGTACACTATCTTGTTCTTGAGCTAAAACATTGAATGTCTTGTAAGAACAGCTCAAGGACCGAGAAAGTTAATTTTCTCGTTGGGATGGATAAGTTTAAACCTTCCTTTATTTGAATTCCGGGTATGTATGACATTTGCACTTTAAGCCATCCTAGAAAATTAGAAATAAAAAAATGGCATATTTTGAAACTATTTGAAAAACTCTAGCTCGAACTTCATTTACACCACCACCTGTGTCAATGTTAATCGACATTTCTAGGTACATAAATGTTATCGATTCCAAGAGACATGTCAGAGAAGTTCTTTTGAAATTTTCTGTTTTCTGAATTTGGTATTTGTAGTATATACACCTGTTGTCCTCAGAATTGCTATGTGAAGGTGGAATGTAATGCCAACGCTTGTCGTGATGTAGCTGTCTTGTTTGCTTAAGGAACAACTTTTGGAACCAGCTTTGAACTTGACTGTTCATTGCTGTGGTCTTGAATTCCGAGTTCTGAACGGTTATGATCAGAAGTCATTTGATGAAGAACGAGGCCTGAACTGATGTGAACAGACATCATTGGACATTGATGTCGATGGATTTGAATGATGTGTTCCAGAATACGTCATTCTGAAGATTTCATATTTTGTGAAACCATTTGGCACTGGTTTCTTAGATCTTTCAAAATTTCACGCCACCATTACTTGAGATTTTTAACTGCTTTTCATTGATTTATAGTGAATCTGCAGTTATGTCCAATTCTTTGTTGCTTTTGACCATTGAATGACGTACCTGCACTTAAACCCAGAGTTTGTTTGCATGCATGAATATGATGGATATCTACATTTGAACCATGTGTGGGTTCACTTTCAACCTTGCTCGTGCAAGAGTTGAATAACTTTCCTGTGGGAACCCACCTAAGATGAACATTACTAAAGATTCTACCCGTTGGTTTCCACCTAAGACAAGATCTAGGATTCATTGTTTTCTCAGGGACAGTGGTAGTCTTTTTGTTTGAGAACCTATGTCTGTGGGGAAGTGTTTTCTGGTTTCTTAGATGAACTTGACTTTTCTACGGGAATATATCTCTTTGTTGTCTTATGGGATTTTGCATCCTTATTCTGTGCAGAGGCACGAGGATTTAACCTTGAGAGGTATATCTAGAGAACAATTATTATGATTGGCACTGTAAAGGCAACTTTTAGCATGTAGGACATTGAAGTCATTGAACTTTAAGAAGGCTTTTTGTTTCCTATGTTCTACCTAAGTGAACACTATTTGGTTTGAACCCGACTACTCATTGATGCTTGCCAATTCTTAGGTTTTGATTTGCAACCATTAGCAGTGTTGGGTAATCTAGCAGGATCAATCATACTAGGTTTTCCATTCACTTCTTTGTCTTTCTGAAGTTGTGCACTTTTCTTAGCTTTCTCAACCAAAGGTATGTAGTTATAAACCATGTCATTTGAGCCATATTTCTCCCTTGGAGAAATGAATGTCGACACATGCTTTTGGAGCAATGACTAGAGGGGCCAGGTGCAATCACATGGTGTTTGAATGCTTGTTTTCTACTCTGAAAAGGAACATATCTGTTGAGTGACTTATTTAATACAAACCATCCGAACATTAGTTTTTATTATACGATGTTTCTTTTGTAAAACTTTCTCATTTCAGAGAATTTGAAACAAGGGCCTTAGTCGGTTATCCTAAAATGTGGTTTTGGGAATTCGTTGAGCATCTTGGTTGTCGAGGAACAGTTGTGTTTATTAAACTGAGTTTCCACAGACTTTCCCTTGCAGTTCTCGATGAGTTTCTTTAACTCACTTATGGCTATGTTCTTGTCTTGCATTTGAGCTTTCAAATCTTGTATTTCATGATATTGTTCACGTTCTTTTCGAAATACATTAGATCCATTTTCTTTGCAAACTGGGTTGTTTTTATCGTTCTCTTACATATGTTGTTAAAGAAGTTCAAGGCAGAATTGAGTGTTTTTCAAGAGTTTAGCAAAACTTTTTAACAAATTAGATTATGAACTTCTTTGTTAACTGATTCAGTTTGTTTTGAAAGCTTTTGTGCTGACTATTCACATTCATTGGACTTTATGAAGATGATAAGCATTGTAATTCAGTATTAGCATTTAAATCAGACAGAGAATGAAATATGAACATGGAACATCTTTAGACATACACTTCTATCGAGAAGTAGATCATATTATGTTTGAAAAATCAGCTGTTCCGATTCAAGTTCGTCAAGATCCTTTTCAAGGGAATAACGTACTAAAATCGTTATCTCATATCTCTGTTTAGTTCATGAATTAAAAACAATGATGTCTAGTTATTGTTTGTCTGAAAAGAGGCATTATTAAGATTTTAATCAAAACTTCCATACTCTTCGGCAGTTGGTTAGGAATGAAATGCCACTACTAGTATGGATTAGACCAAGTTTGTTGACAAATTTTCTAAAATGAATGAAGTTGTTTGTTCATTTGTGTATAAAGTAGTCGACTTTTACTTATGAGGATTTAGATCATGGGTAGAAAACAACGTTTTTAGCAATAATTGGACTTTGTCCTAACAAACTTTTTCTCAACATTGTCTTCCTAACTTCTTTAGCGCGTTCAACCTTCGATCAAGTAGGCTTTGGATGTAGGTTTTGAAAGTTCATAAAGACTGTTTTGAAATGTGTATTTATTGTGGTTTCAATATCCCTTTCCCTTCCCCTTCATTGTGTTTTTTATCCAATTTTGAATCTATCTCCTTTTAAGGAGTCACTGTTATTACCCATCGGGGGCATAATCTGTTTGCAGGATCAGAAGTATATATGGGATCTACATACAAAAACAGTGGCTTATAGATGAGCTTTCTTGGAGTTACTTTGGATTTCAGCAAAGGTTGATCATACCATGATACGTTGCGCATTGGGTGCATAACATGTGAAATGGTCTGAATTGACTGATTGCGTTTTATAAAGAATTTCATTTAAAAACTTTATTTGTTTGGTCTCCATTTCAACATCGTGTCAATGTCCTTTTCCTTCTTTAACCTTTAAATCACGATAATAACGTTATTTTCTCTTTAGTTGACCTTCAAATTTGTGACCTAGTTAACAGACTCTTTTTGACTAGTCATCGTGTTGTTTCTGATTGACAACTGAAAATTTTTTATCTGGTTTAGTTTTAAACCCTATTTTATGTCACATGTCTTCTTTACGAGATAACAGTCCTGGTGTGTCATTTAACTTTGTTTTGAAGTTATTTTTACTCACTCGTTAGGTCATTCAAGGGCAGAGTGTACTTTCAAGCATCCGTCTGTTTGGTCTCAAGTGCAATCAGAGAACTATCCCGACTGCTAGTAGCCTCCCCCAGAGCCCTACTAGTCTCATCAAGGTTAGTTTTGATCCTTTAGTTCTTGAGGCAAATTTGTTGCGTTTGCATTTCTTTATTGCTTTTGTATCGTTTTGGTTTTCACCGTTTCAATGAGTCAAATTAGCAATTAATTTAGCAAGCGCAGCACGCTCATAAACACATTCAGCCGCATTTTGATCAACTCTGATTTTCATTAGTACTCTATTGTGATGAATTAGGCATGACATTTGCGTATCATCCTTCTCCAATACATATGTGTCGTTACATGGATTCAGGTTGCTCAGAATGTCGTAGCACATTGTGCAAAAACATCATTTTAAATTTTTTTTTTCGGGGGATTTTTTGTACCTGTTGCCTATTGGCGTATCAGTAGAAAAAGCTTGATTCTCAAGGGTGAGACTTCCTTTAATCTTTGCCATGAACCCGTAATGTGCTTCTAATTTCTTCTTTTCAATCTATTCATATGATACAATCCTACTGCTTGTTTCGTCTCCTTGAAACTTGTAACCGATGATTGAACTTTTGTACCTTGCACTGATGAATCGGCAAATGTCTTTCAATCAATTTGTTTCAACGTCTTATTAAGCTCTTGCTAATGACTTGCTCTTCTATTATACATGCTCAATGGAGTCCATGATTGTATTATTGTTTACCTTGAAGGGTTTGAGCTTCCATGGTAGTGTATGCATTGAATTCTTGTATTTTTCCTGAGCATTTGTATTATACTTAGGAAATAAGCTGAAACATCTCTTTGAATGCATGAAATGTTACTGTCAAATCTGGCTCTATTTCCTATGATCGCACCGCAATTCAGAATTGGAGTCCTTCTCGTGAGAAGGGTTTCATTGCTGATTGCAACATTTCCAATTTCTGCATTGTTTCGAGATAGCCCAGACTGATAAAGTCTTCATTCGCATCTAAGATAGAGTCGGTGAATAGCTTCTCTTAAACTAGTTTAGAGTACATTGAGTGGGTAGAGCTCGGGAGAGATGTTGAATTGTTGTATTGAGTGCATTCAATTTGTTCAAGGAGTTTTCTTTGAAAATCTTTGCTTGCATCTGCAGTTTCTGTATCTCTGGTTCCTCTAAACTGAACCCGAAGATGAAGTAATCCTTTGTGTTCCCATTTTAACGTGAATTATGAAGTGTGAAAGATTTGTTGGATCTTTAGTGGATATGATGTGATTGATGTTGTGGGTTTGAATACAATCGACGTTCACGGGATTTTACAAGTCTATGATTAGAACGATAAACAGAAATTAACTGGGATTTTTACAAAAATCAATAGAAAACCGTGAATGATTTGATTCGGAATCAGCGGCCAATGATTTAATTGTATAAAAACAGATAATTTTCTGGCTAGGGTTTTTAAAGTGTTTGTGTTTAAATGGCCACAAAACTGAAACGGGCCTAAAAAATGTTTGATGGCGTGAGATTAGAACAAAACAATTCTTACCAAATTCCAAAAAAACTGAAAAATGTCAATAAGTAATAGTAAAGAGCTTTTTTGGGCCTTAAGAAATCCCCTTAATCCAGCATAAAGGTCCCGGGCTAAAATGGAAGTTACGGGATCAAAAGTTCTTTTGGCTGTTTTACATGATAACCCTTTTCTTCACACAAAACGCTAGTGACAACCTAAAACGCAGTAAGTGGTTGAGATTTGGTATAAAAATCGCAAATGCTCAAAACGCATAAATGGTCAAAACGCATAATGGTCAAAACGCATATGGTCTAAAACAGCAATGGTCAAAAGCAATGGTCAAAAGCAATGGTCAAAAGCAATGCTCAAACGCAATGGTCAAAACGACAATGGTCAAAAAAAGCAATGAAAATTTGTCTAAACGCAATGAATTTGTCAAAAAGCAATGAAATTTTCTTCAAAAAAGCAATGAAATTTTCCAAAACGCAATGAAATTTTGTCAAATCGCAATGTAATTTCTTTCAAAAACGCAATGAAATTTCTTCAAAACGCAGCCTGCAATCAAAAGACATGGAACCAAAATCGCAACCAATGTCAAAACGCAACCAATGGGAAAAAAGTCAAAAAAGCTACAAGAAGAGAGGGTCAAAACGCACATGAACTTTGCCAGAAAGTCCAAAAACGCAACGACGAAATATACGAGTTTTTCCACTTAAAATCGCCTAAAAATCGCCCTTTTTGACCTTTTAACTTGATTTCTCTTGCACAATTAGCTACCTTATGCCTAGATTCTTGTAGTTTTTGACTAAAGTCATTGCGTTTCGATCCGCGCATAAGGTTGGGCATGTGACGACTTTGGGCATATGAACCAAAATTTGGGGATATTATTAATCAAAAAGAACATAACAAACAAACACCACAATCATAGAACTAGTCTCTTAAAAAACAATCAACAATAACAACCACACCACACAAAACAACAACACTTAATCCCAAACACGATCCTGATAAGATTCATTAAATGACATAATGGCTTGTGATTTGGAACAACGATGACAAGTGTTAACGAAGTTGATTTGGTATTCCCTTTTTTGAGATTTTAAGTTGAATTTCACAGAGGCGTTTACTTATTTTCATCATCGAGACTTTCTTATATTTTCTGTCGATTGGATGAATTGCTTGAAACGTATACAATTATGTTTAAGACTTGGATTATCATAGTTTCCAGCAGGTCATGGGGTGGATGGATGAAGACCTGGACAACTTTCACTTAAAGGAGTTTCGTTGTTTAGTTACCTCAGTGTCACACAAGCAGAAAGATCAGAAGTCGGTGGATAACTTCAAGACGTGTGTTGTACTTCTCATACTTTCGGATCGTGGGGTATATAGTACTTAAAGATCTAAGGTACGTCACTGTTGACGAAGCCACATTTTCTTTTTCTTTTTATTTATTTATTTTGAAAATAGACCTATAAACAAAATGAGAAAAGTTCGAACCACGTTATATAAAATTGCTTGTTATATAAGTGTACTCTTCTTTGATATTTGTAAAGAAAGGTGTTTTTTTAATGAGTGTGAAGTGTTGTTCCAATTTTTTTATGAGAAAAGCTATTACAAGTAACATTTTATAGAGAGAGCAATTATTAGCGCTGGGTATAGTAACGCCCCAACCAGCGTTATACCGACGTGGCAGCCGCGTTGGTGGCGTTATTACACCGCCACCCTCAAAATGACAACGCCGTTGGAGCCAGCGTGGGTGTACCAACGTGCGTTGGTGTGGTGTTTTTAAAAAAAAAAGTTTACAACACCCCCTCTATATTAAAAAGGATACAAAGATAAGAAAAATGTGTTAAATTTGAACTTTGTTGTTGTTGCAGGTTTTGTTGAAAGAGAAGAAATGAGATGACATGCGTGGGTTTGAAAGAGATGAATAAGAATGAGAGAGGCTGGCTAAATTTAGGGTTACATATTAGTTTTGTTTGGCATTTTGGGCTTTAGTTATCAAAATTTAATCATTTTGGGCTTTTTAGTTATCAAACTTTTATAAATGAAGTGTTTAGTTTTATTAAACATTGAAATATTAGTTTTATTTTCGCATGTTTTTTAAATTTCATATGTTTGTTTTGTGTGTTTTTTTATGTATTGTAATGTGTATTTGAATTTAATGAATAAAATGGTTAGTTTGTTAAATGAATGAAATAATTGTTTAGGGGGTTTTATGAAAATAAAGAGGTGAATGGTGTTATTTGATGTTATGATTAGGGGAGTGGTGTTGGTAAAGACAATGAAGATCCAAGTTGGAATACAAGTTTCAAGACCAAGAGAACTCACAAGACAACTTCAGCTTTGGAAGTGCTTTGGAAGACTTTATTTCTGTTGTATTTGTACATGATAGGAACATTGTAAGTAATTCCGTATGTGTCCACATATTGGGGGAAGATTGTTAGCCTTAAAATATGGTGACATATCCGGAATTACATTAGTTTATTTATAGCGTGACACATAGGGACTAATAATGACAAGCTACGATAGTTGTGTGTCACTAGGACTATAAATACCCCCTCCATACTTCCATGGAGGGGTGAAGCTCACTTTTACAAGTGTGTGTGTGTGTGTTTTCTCTCAAGAGCACACACACTCTTCCCATTTCTTATTCTTTTTCTCTCTAATAATATGGCTCAATTTCTTTTCCATTTTTCCAAGCCTCCGGATCTTATGTTCATAAGGGTGAATCGTGATAACGTTATGATACTCACAAATGACACATCTTGAGACTAGAACTCAGGTTTACAATGGCTTATCCAAATAAGCCATTGTATCTCTTTTTAAAAACCCACAGTCTTGAAGAACAATTTAGAAAACTTGAAAAACAACTTTTGGACTTAAAAACTTTTGAAAACAGACTCAAACTAGCTTAATAACTTAAGCTAAAGTTAGCCAAATGGTCACAACCCATGACCTTCCATTTTTGACCCGTTTTGGGCTTATCCCAAACACCCCTTAATATTTTAAAAACTGGAATTTTAAAACATATAAAAACTGATTTAAGCTCAAAATTTCAAAGACTACTACTAATCATGCAATTTTAAGCAATAAAAAGTGAAAAGCAAAAACAAATAAGCACTTGAAAATCTAATAAGCTAATCAACCAAAATAAGCTATTCTAGGCAGTTTTAAGCAATTTGCATGTAAATGAAATAAGAGCAACTAGAAGGCATATTTAAGCATAAATAAACACAAATAAGCACAAAAAAGACATAGATAAGCTAAAAATAAGCCACAATAAGCAATGCTACAATAACTATAAGGTAAAATTTAAAAGAAAGCATACCTTTAATCCTTGCTTAAAACAGGATAAAATGCACCTAAATAAGCTCTAATCCTACCCAAGCTTATAAATAAGCTAAACTAAGCAAACCAATGAGCCATCTATTTTTTGCTCATTCATCCTTTATCAAACAGTAACTTTTCTTTTTCCTTTTTAATTTTTCTTAAGTTCTTTGTATCACAGCTTTTAAAAACAGGTTAAGGTACTTATATTAAAAGCTTATATGGTTTTTTTTATGAGACACAAGCAACTCAGAACACAATGTAAGACTAAACTGAATTTTCATTAAAAAGAAGGTACAAGTACATCAAAGTAATTTTAGTTGAAAACTAAACTAAGCTGAAAAACTACACTTTAAAAAAAACTAACTCTAACTCCTCTGCCTCAATGGCTTACAACAGCTTAAATAGTAAAACGAGCTAGGGTTGGGTCTTGTCTTCTTGTGCTTCTTTGTAGAGACAAAACAGCATATGTGTGCTTTTTGTGAGAGTGTAGAAAACACACACAAATCCTAGCCCTTGGTTTTTCTTGATGCCCACTCAAAAATCATCACAGCCATTGATTTGATT
>BQNB010118835.1:0-20920 GCA_026074375.1 Tanacetum coccineum
TATATTTGTGAAGATTTTCCTTTCTACCTTTGTCCTCAAGGGTAGTTTGGTAATTTTCTATCATATTATATATTTTATTATAACGTGAGTTGGCTTACTACCAATCAGTTGTTATCTACCCAGACGGGGAAGTTCAGTCCCAATAGATCTATTCACGGCATTCGCGCTTACTCAACCAGTATGTTCGGTTACAAGTAATTAACGGTTCATGATAGTGGGGCCTTATGGCAAATGGAGGTGCTTAGACAATAATATATCAGGATAGCATACAGTTGAAAATGCTTGTATTCATGGTTTATAGCATGTATCTCCCCACGGGATTTAGAAAACATAAGGTGGGACTATGAACTCACCTTTTTAAGGTAGTTGATTGATTTGAAATTTAATTTAAATGGGAGTAAACAGCCTTGTCACGCTACCTGGGGTAATATGTCAAGTCTTAGTTTGATTGTTTCAAAATTTTATTTCATAAAGTTTAACGTAAATGATTTTGGTTTTTAAAAATATCGTATCACTGTTCGGGCTATCATAATCCAGAGGTCATGTAGTAACGTTTGAGGAGCTAGGACACTTTAAGTCGTAAATCTAGCAACTCGTCAAAACGTCTACCCAAATGAAATCCCTTCACATGAAATTCCCTAGTAACGTGATACGTTATATATTAAATGATAAGGCTGTATCTTTTCAAGTTTCTTCAAAAGCTAGTGGATGATAAATTATGTTAAATATATAACATAATTATTTTATAATGTTTCGATCGATGAATGATAACGACAAATGTGTCGGGCTTTAATAAAATTGAGTTTTATAATATTTAAATATATTTTTATTATTAATTTAAAAATATTATATTTTATACCTTTGAGAATATGAAAATGACAATATATACCCTTGGTGTATATTAAAACATTTAAACCTTTAACTTTAAAGTATGGTAAAACAAACCCCTGAAGTTTAACTTTAGGATAATTAAACTTTTGGCCCAAAAGTTATAAAGTTTCATAATTTACAATATATACCCCTTTGCATGAAACGATTTACAATTTAGGTCCAAAATCCATAATCTTGGTATTTCTAAATTTAGAAATCGATCTACAGCTTATAGCTTATTACTATAAGCTAAAATAAATAAGTTTTACGAGCTTATAGCTTATCAAAAGAGTGTATGAGCTCAAAAATACAAAATGGGCACGTTTGGTTTAAAAAGATTAACCCGATGGGTTCTAGCTTTTAGAGTTTGTTTCCAAGTTTATAAAAATGATAGGTTAGCTTATTAAAATAGCTTTTAGGACCAGCTTATAGCTTTAAACTTATAGGATTTTCAAAAATGGGGTTTAGGATTTTCAAGGGTGCGTTTAGGGCATGGTTTGGTTTAGGAAAACCAAACAAATGAATTTGTGGTTCAAGAACTTAAACAAGTAGCTTATATATGATCTATAAGAGCTTTTTAGGAATATATAAAACAGATCGAAGACTTACAAAAGCTTAAATGGGTTGAAATTGCTTATTATGATTCGAAAACTTGGAGATGAATTCAAGAACCTATCTTTCTTAATCCTTGGCTTCTTTCTTGACTTAAACCCTTTCCTTTCCTTCCTTGGCTTAAACTAGAACATAGTTTTAAGGTTGCATGAAGCTTAAATGATAAGTTTGAAAGTATGTGTGTATTTCGGCTATATGTAAGGTTGAAACCTTGGAGTAGAGGCCAAGTTAAATGGAGTGGTGGCCAAGTAGAGTGGAGTGGTGGCCAAGGGATAGCTAGGGTGAGTATTAGAGGCTAGGACTAGCATAACAAGGTGTTGAGTGGTGGTGAAGGGTTCGAAAATCAAAGGAGGTGATGAGGGAGTTACTTAGAGTCTAAGGTGGTGATGGAGGTGGTAGTGTGGTTGCTAGGTGGTGACAAGATGGTGAAAAGTAGGTGGATCATAGTGGAGGGAGGGTGGTTGCTTGGTTTTGGTTCGAAACTAGTTGAACTAGTTTAGGTGATTTAAAGTTTTCGTCTAGGGTTAGGGTTTAGGATTAGGGTTAGGATGAGCTAGGGTTAGGGTTTAGGATTAATATAGTTCAAATGTTGTGCATTGGAAGCTTGTAAGTTATGTTTAAAAGGTGGTATGAAATCCCTTAGAAAAATGGAGGGAAATGGTTAAATTTGAATACTATGCATTATCGGGTTATACAATAAGCTTTAGGGAGTTGTACATTAGTTTTGGAGTGAAAAGATATTTGAATTTCATGTATTGATAACTTGTACACATGCCTTATTATCTTGTACATTTGGTTTATATGTAAACATTACATATAGTTAGGGTTTTATATATAAACATTAACGTTTAAAATCCGGTTTGATATAACGTTATGGAAAGTACGTTAAATAGATAACATATGGATAAAAGGATGATTAAAACATATTGCTTGACATATTATAACATTTACTTGACATAAACATTGATGAAATTGGCATTGGTAGGTTGCGTGAGCTCGTTTACTTTGGTAATGCAAGTTACGTTGCATAATGAGTGGAATAAAGCAAAAATATTCTCGGAAAATGATTGCATCTAATTTAATAGATGGAAATTACACTGAGGAAAATTGCATCTAATTTAATAGATGGATAATTACATAGAGGAAAATTATGGGTTGTTATACAAACACCCCAGCGCGAAGCACGGGCTTATAACCTTGTTCTATACATGTCTAACTTTTGTTACTTGAGCTCAAAATCATAACAAAATTAAGAAGTAACTTTACCTGCTAGAACAAAAAAACCTAGTAAGATTTTGATAAAAGGAAGCAACTAGAGCATAAGTAGTAAAAAACTCAGCAATGAAAAAGTAACAACAGTAAAAAAGATGAAACCTTTTGAGAGGAAGAGCCAATTAAAGCATTAGCAAGAGCACCAAGAGGATCTGAAAAAGAAGCAAATGGATCACAGTTTGCTCCACCTATCACCAAGTCCCTCGTCGCCATCTTGAAATAATTATTTTATGATTACAGAATTATTTAGGGGGTTTTAATTAATTTGAGAATTGGTTTGTTTGGTAGTACAAATATGGTGATAATTGTTTATGGGTTTTAATCAATTTGAGGATAACTCGTTGAACGTATTTTCGTTCAGCGACTTGTTTTTCTACGTAGGATATTTTGCATACAAATCATATACAAGGGACAATTATGCACTAAATTGGCCCAACAGTCTCTATTGACCAGCTCTGTGTTTAAATTATCAGTCAACAACAATGATTTGGAGACTAAAATTAGATCTTTTTGGGTGTTGACTGATTACTTGAACGCATAAATGATCTTTGGATTGTGATAAGGGTTTTGGCATTGTCACGCGTGCTTAAATATAGAAATTAGAATCTACTTCGACAAACGTGAGAGTAATAAAACCCTTATCGTATAGTCAGATGTTGCATTATGCTTGGTAACCATTGTTTACATCTGATGTCCCACTAATTGCATGCTACCTTGATGAGGCGATAATGAATATTAGCAGTTTCAGTAGAAGGTGTGAAGCTCCATAACTTGGCTAGACAACCTATTAGGTATGCAGCCATGGCAGACTTACGCTTTCTCATAACCTCAAGCTCTTATCTGAGCCAATCAATCCTTCCTTCCAAGCATTAATAGTTTACCGCCCCTATACAATATACAAAGTAAGGCAATAAAGATAACACGAATATGAGCCTTAGATGTATTTGATTTTTATATATTTTTGCGTTGCATTCATTTAAACTGCTGATGCAACTACCTATATGAACATCATGAGTAGTAGAATGCGTTTTAACATTGTTTTCCTATATTTCTTCTATGCCATTACTGATCTGAAAATTTTAGCGTACCAGTGAACTGCTTTATAATGTGTACCGATTCTTGAGCAGCTTATTAGCGTCTAAAACATCAGGTAAGATGTTGTACGCGTAGATAAGTTGCTCAAGAATACGAACGCGCATAAGCAGTTCGACTGATAATCATAACAGTAGTTAGAAACAGGTTGTGATGACCACCTGAGTCCCTAATGAATCGTAAAATGATTGGATGACATTCCTATTGTTTGGTTATGTGTCAGTTTGAGCCAGTAGAATATTACTTGTTTATTTTTTAGTATCTCACAATCATAGGCGATGAAGACACTATTGCTTATGTGCGTTGACTGTTTTCTGGCCATAATAAAATGTTGGATCATGACAGGTGAAAGCGACCCGTATCTTGGCAGGGCAACATCAACAAAAAAAGGTGTTTGTAGCCATGGCAGGTCAAACACCCTCTTAGTCAAAACCGCACTTGTGAATCCGAGCCAAAAAGCTAAACAATGAGGTAGAAAGATTATGTGGCACTCACAAAATATAATAATGCCATTACTAAAGCTTCTGTTGTTCATTGTCTAACAATTGATGGTAGCACTAATAAAGAATGGCCATACGTAATAGAATTGTGTGATGTTTACAAAGGTTAAATTTATTAGTGAAAATTGTATTTTAAATACTGTCAGTGCTGTGTTATCGCTCACTGTTTCAAAATCATAGGCGATGAAAAAGAATACTGCTTATGCGCGTTGATTGTTTTCCTACCATAATAAATTGGTGGATCATAAAAGGTGTAAGCGACCTGTATCTTGGCAGGGCAGCATCGACAAAAATGTGTTTGGAGCCATAGCAGGTCGAGCACCCTTCTAAACGGAACTGCATTCGCAAATTCGAGCCAAAAATAGTTAAGCACTAAGATTCTCTGTGTCTTGGCTTGGTAAACTTTTACAGTTTCAACCACGACATATGATAGTCTCAGATGTCACTTATGAAATACACATGGTGTTCATGGAAATCCACAAACACTCAGGTGGAAATAATAAAATACTCGCACAATGTAATTATTGTAACGGGTTAGAGCATAGTTAGAGGGTGAGTTACGGTTCAGATCTGGAATGGATACCTGATATAATTTCATATGATATATTATAGATTTGAATGTGAGTGATGGTAACATCAATTGTAACAGACTATGATGAGTTTGAGTGGCTTTGTTATGGGGAGCAGTACTAAACTGTGATAGGGGTTTTATTCCTATTACATGCGCCTATTACACAAATATAATTCGGCCCACATGATAGTGACAAAACCCTTATCATATTTCCATTGTTGCAGGGTACACTCTCATGCAAATAAATAGTGTTGGCGGATTTTTTTTACCAGATTTGCTGGATATATTTTGGCATTTAGGGAATTTGAAATACATTGGTGATGAAGACACTATTGCTTATGTGCGTTGACTATTTTCCTGCCATAATAAATTGGTAGGTCATGACGGGTGAAAAAGACCCGTATCTTGGCAGGGCAACATCAAGAAAAAAAGGTGTTTGCAATCATGGCAGGTCGAACACCCTCTTAGTCGAAACCGCACTCTTGAATCTGAACCAAAAAATGTTAGACACTGAGATGTATGCAACTTATTTTCTTTTGCTTTCCATAAGAGGTCATATGTATAGATTCTTGTGATCAGCATATATCATATTTTAGGATTCTTTGGTTGCTACAACAAGACCATTCGCCACTGACTTCAGCGTTGCCGAATTTAGTAATCATCATGTTATTGTATCAAGCGTTGCCTAATTCAGTAATTAATTATCATGTTATTGTATTATGTATAGTGAATGGTATCATGTTATTGTATTATGTATAGTAAATGTAAAAATGAAATGATTAAGAAACAAAGACTAGTGTTTGTTTACAGGATTTCCTGAAAAATAAAACTTACATCTTCGACATGGAAAACACTTACGCACGCAAACACCCCATCGTGAAGCACGGGCTTATAACCTCGTTCTATACATGTCTAACTTTTGTCACTTGAGCTCAAAATCATAACAAAATTATGTATTAACACACATGAAATCTTAAAGCAATATTGTATATGTTAACATTTCTTTAGATTACTAACACACAATGTTACAGTCTTTGTTAAAAAAAAAACTTTAGTTGCATCCCGTCACGAAACGCTAGAACATGATCCTCGTATCAAACAAACTTATAGTGGTCAAGAGAATAATACTACCTATAAATATAGTGAATTCTTATATTTGAAATTTTGATTTTTTAAAAATTAAATGAATGTAATTTGCTTAAGTTACCCTTAATCACCTTTTAATACAACTTAATTTGATCATTTTTAGACTTGATAGCATTTCAAAAACATACATTATATTAATTTTAAAACTACACGATTTGCATTAATGGTCGAATCAAAAAGTATAGGGTAAATTACACCATTGATCCCTGTACTCAACCCTGTTTACCCGTTTGGTCCCTAGATATAGAGGACTCTCATACGGGGTCCTTTTTTGGCAATGTTGTTACCCGTTTGGTCCATAGAGCCCCGTTATACGTAACGATGGTTATTTTCGTCGTCATCTTGGCCACGTCACCCTTCCACTGAAGGTTATAATCGTTTTTTCACTTTAAAAATTAATTGCACCGTTGGTCCATAACTACTTTGTTAATACATTAACCTTTACAGTTCTATTTTTCTATCGTTTTACGATTGCACGGTTGGTCCCTAACATGTCTTTTCTCTCGAGCTTTATTATTTTTTCCCGCCATTTACAATTAAGCAATTATTGTTGTTAACCTTGAATTAAGTATCTCCAAAATGATACACCTCCTGCTTCTTTACCATGCGCTAAAAAAACTTCTTTCTTAATTAACTAATTATTTTACTTGGATGCTGCCCCCCCTAAAAAATACCATTCTTTCACCTTTGCTAAAAGACGGGTTTCCAAGTCAGAGGTGAACCTATGTGTGTGTAGTAGGTGGTTCCCGGGAACCACCTTATAAAATTTGATCCTTTATGAGTTATAAGTGATTTTTTTGGACCTCCCTTAGAAAAATACGAGGAACTACCTTGAGAAGAAGTTGGGTTATAAGGAAGTGAATTTAAAGTACAAATTTACTGATGAAATCAAAGAAGATAATGGAAATGGTGGAAGGAGGGAGAAAGAAACTTAAGTAAGATGACTAAATGAGGCAAATATCAAAATTATATTATATTTTCTTTCATATAGAAAAGTTGGTACTTAGTATTGACTTTTTACGGTCTCCAATGTAAAGATAGTTACCTGACATAAAAAAGATTCTTTATTTTTTAAGGCACAATGTCACAATTCTTGACATTGACATGCAATAAGATGTTATTTATAAGAGAATGCAACATTAACACATTATTTAATTTTACTTGATAAAACTATAGTGTATATAAAGAAGCTTTTAAATATTTGATGTTGTATGTTAATCGTACAAAACCAACCCGGCCCGTAGATATTCCCATTTTATCGATTTATCAACTAGAAAGGGGAACCACTTTGGTTTTCTTCCTGGGTCCGCCACTATGATAATGTGCAAATATAAAAAAAGACTGTCAAAATGACGAAGGTTATTTCTGGTGATATTCAACCATGACTGCATGTATGCTTTATGGAGGTTGTTAAAAAAAAGATGTATTCGTGTATAAAAATATAAGAGAGTGAATATTTATGGGAAGATGTATTATGTAAGTGACTGGGAAGATATATACAAAATAAAAATGTACATGACAATGCTTCATTTTTATTAGTGGAGTATATACTTTCATCAAATAAAAATATACATGACAATACTTCATTTTTATTAGTAGAGGATTTTAGTTTAAGTCAACAAAAATGCACACATTTGTGTTCACCTTCAAAAGCTATTATATCTTTTTTCGATAGCTATCATGGGTCGTGCACGACCTATAAACTTCCTTGTAACTCAAGTATCTAATTTAAAATAATAGTGGAACCAAAAATAAACAAAACTCAATCAAAAATACTAATAAAATTAACTAACGCAATTGAGCCGATAGAATGAAAATTAAGTGGACACATAGGTAAATTGTCCAAATATTACTAGTATTATTGGGTCAGTGAAAAATAATAAATTGGACCACCTAGACTTAAATGCTTTATTAGTTTATTGCCTCCTTCTCCATCTTCTTCGCTGAACATCAACAACATTTCTTCTATTTTTTTTTCTTCTTCTTTTTCTGTGTCTTTCTTTTAAGTTATGCACTCACGTTTTTTCTGTAAATGGGATGGTATGCACTTAAAAATTTTGAGTGTAATTTGTAGTTACCTTCGATAAAAATTAGATTTTTTACATTAACAAAGTTTTACACAGGGTATGAACTTCCTTTAAGCTAGATATGCCCCTGTTTGTAGGTGTGTGATATAAGGGTTCAATTTATTTTAACTTGATGATGTTTGTAATCATCTTATCTCTTTTTGGTGTTTATAATGTTATTTGATGTCAATGGTTTGAAATGGATGTGAATACGTGTTATGAAAGATTGAAATGATGATGATGTATAAAAATAGTGGGCGGTTGAGGGAAATGATTTTAGAAAGAGAAAGAAAAAATGTTGGAAGTCACAATATGTGGTGGTGGTGAAGGAGATACAGTAGAGATCGAAAGTGTGTTGGTCGAGGATTTTAAGGTAGTTGGAGTTGGGGAACCAGGTTTCAAAGTTTAGGTCGGGGACAAGGGATAAGGGGTTGGAAGAGAAAGACATTGTGAATTCTTCTTGTTCTTGTGTTTTTTGGTTTGGTTTTAAAAAGGGATTTTATATGATAATGTTGGGAATAGATTTTGAGTTTAGAGCAGAGGTTGAAATTCACATAACAGACAGAAAAGCGTAATGAACTTGAAAAAAATAATAAGTTGTTGACTATTTGTTGCAAATAAAGACAAAATCGATTTTAAGGACCAATGGTGTAATCAAATTTTGAATGAAAGGACATAAATACCTATAGTGTGCAAGACACATGTGAGAGATAATAAAAAAGATAACAGTCGTTACGTATAACGGGGCTCGATGGACCAAACGGGGTAACAACAGTCCCAAAAAAGGACCTTGTATGAGAGTCCCCGTTATCTAGGAACCAAACGGGTAAACGAGGTTGAGTATAGGGAGCAATGGTGTGATTTACCCAAACGTATAATTATTCTACGTCAATAGTCATTTTGTGCGATTATTCGTCCGATATATTATTTAAACGAGGTTTGTAAACCGCGCAAGACTATTTTTGCAATGGACCGATAGCGTCAAGTAGTATTTGTCAGTCGTTGGGACTCACCTTGCAACGAACCGATAACCTCAAATGTTAGTGCAAATATTATGATATTTAAACTAAACAAGTCTTTTGGTTTTAATAATGACAAACAAGTAACTTGTAATACATAATGTAAAATGCACAAGTTACTCGTGACCACAACTCATCAACGTAAACATTCATCAACACCTCTTGACGTCTCGAGTCCACTCATGCTTCAACAAGAGGTACGAATATGTTTGTTAAGTTACATTATGATCAACCCATTTAATGAACCATTAAGAATGATTAAAATACTTTTTAGAGTCACTAAGTATTTTCAAGGTCAATTATTCTTTTTTGAACCTCGTTTTCCATTTTCATACAAAGTATGAACACGTTTTTATAAACTAGCAAACCCCATTTTTTCATGCATACTAAAATACTCATTTGTATAAACTCATGTAAGTTTACTTACATCATCACTAAACAAATGATTTTAACTAATTCTTTACTTAATAATAACTAATCACATTAGTGAATAAGACAAAATAGGATTAACCACTTTTAGAAACAAATCTTATAAGATATTTCATATCTTACAAATCTTTCCTTTTTAATGTTAAGATTGATTTTTCTTCTAGAATAATATCTAATCAGATTTTTAAGTACATTAAAGATCTAAGAATTTAATTTAAAAAGATTTGAAAAGTTTTTTTGAACAATTTTGAAATTGGCCCATGAATCCACCTAAATAGGTATACGGATCCACCATAACTGGATCCGTAGCACCTTGATGGCCAAGTTTTGAGTTTTTTTATAAATACCACCTATTTGCTTATTTTTTTCACTAACTCTTTTCACAACCATTCTCCCACATTTATCCACACATTTAGAGATCATTGTAATCAAGTTTTTATAATGTAAAAACACAATTGATCATGTCTTTAATGTTAGCATATATCCTACTTCGGTATTGGATATTTCTCTATAATTGTGTCATAACCTATTTAATGCATTAGTATATTTGTACATTATATATTGTTGATTTATATGGGTAATATTAAGAGTAATTAAATAATATTTAGTTACCACAATGAAACTCCGTAGGATATTGTATCTTGATGGGAGATCCAAAATCCTTAAGAGATAATGTCTAGGTAATGAATTATGGTAATAATTACATAATCATACCTAAATTAGAAGTTGATCCCTACTTGACATCTCTTATAAATAGAGGATTATTCACCTCATAAGAAACACACACAAAAACACACAAACATTATGATCCATCACTAAGAAGAGAGGATTAAGTAGAAGATCTCCATCCTACCGATGTTTTTCGTTCATGGTGATCTCATCTCTCACATCAAGTAAGTTTTAATGATATGTTTAATATTATTTGATCATTCATATTATGATTATATGTTTCTTGGGATAAATTAATCAACATGTGGCATTCGAGCATAGTTTAGCAATCATAATATGTAATGATGTTAGTATTAATGATATATGATATTAAGGTCATCATTTATGATATTATGGCCATCACTTATGAACTCTTTGTATGAGAAATCAAATGTCATAGTTTGTATTCTTTTTCTAAATCTTGAATAAAAAAAGTTAATGTTTTTCTTTTTTTAACTATGGAGAAATAATATCATATAAATGTGTAAACTTTTTATATAATACATGGCATGATTATTCTGATTTAAATAATGTTAGTACAATCTAAAATAATTTTATATAATACATGACATGATGATTAAGTTCTACTATTCTGTCATTTCTTATACAAACTTTTGATAAGAGATGTGACACTTATTTTGTTACAATTTAAGCCAATATTAAATTATATTAATTGGCTTAAGTTTTCTTATGGATGTAATATATTTGACCATCGCGTTTGGTTCAAAATAAAGAATCTCAATCTTGTCATAATTTGTGGACAATTTAATCGAGAGTATTCTACAGTATGTTTTAGAAAGAAACATTACATGACTGCTAACTTGTTTATAAGTTTTGAATAATGAGTTTTGTAGTGTTTTTCTTTCTTAATGATTTAATTACTAAAGGACATTATTTGACATATTTGTAATATATTTTAACATGTCTTGTGACTACTTGATTGTTAAAACTAATTGTCATGCCCAAAGGAAGGCTACTGGTTAAAACAGTTAAGTGAATGAGAGGTCACACTTATGACTACCTAATTGTCGAAGTTAGTGTTGGCCTAAAGGAAAGCACTTAATCAAAAAAATTATGTGAATTAAAGTTATATTAAGTTACATGTTCGTGTTTTATTGCGATCTCACATATATGATAATATATGTTTCAATTCTAAAGCAGTGATAACTATAGTTGCATTTAAATTTGTATGTAATTATGCTATATTCTATCACTATTTTGAGTTTGTAACATTAGTTTTGATCACATTATAACTCATATATAAATAAAACCAATTTGAACATTTATGTTTAAAGGAAAGAAACAGTTTTTCTTGATTAGAATTAACAAGAGTGTATTCTTCCATAATATTTAATTGAATAGGGTATACATGTTTTTATTATTTTGTTTACATGTATTATGACTACTTAATTGTTAAGATTGTTTGTAGGCCAAAAGATGCAATTAATCAAACACTTTAGTGAATGAAAGTTGTAATAATTTACGTTTTGATGAGTTTAGGTTATGTGTTAAGCCCAAAGGATGACCATAATCTTAATCATTAAACAGTATTTACAAATTACATACCTAGTTAACTAATATTTCTGCCCAAAGATGATTATTTATTAATTAAGTTTGGATAATATAATAAAGAAGTTATTAGTGTATTGTTAATGGAACCAACAAGAAGTTAACAATTTCATCAAACTTCTTTTGTGAATCTAATTTTATGGTGTGGTTAGATTCCAATAACTAACATTTACCCTATGGTTAGTTATAATTTTATGTTAATAATTTGATATATGAAAATTAAATAATTAGTTAGCAAATACTTCTGCCCAAAGGTGATGTATTTTTTGATTGATTTTGCATAATTAAATGTAGAAGTTATTAATGGGTTGTTAATGGAACCAACGAGAAGTTAACAATTTCATCAAACTTCTTTTGTGAATCTAATTTTATGGTGTGGTTAGATTTCAATAAGTAACATTTGCCTTATGGTTAGTTATACTTTTATGTTAATAAATTGATATAGTTCTCATTTTGAATAGTCTCTTATGTACATATGTATAAGTCATTTGCTTAGATAACCACTATAAGTTTCTTATAGCCATTAAAGGTTAAAAACATGATTAAAAAAGGGGGCGGTATAATGTATTATATGGTCATAAAGTTTAACATGCATTATGATACGGTAATCTCATACCTCACACGGTCAGATAAAATAACCGATCAACGAGGATTAATGAGAATTAAAGAAAGATCAAATTGCATTATGATAAAGTTTAATTTATAAACTCAATAATCACACGTGAAAGTACACTTTCAGATAATTTTCTCATCATTAAGGTCTACATTTTTATGGTGTTTGTAAGCTTTTATGTGATCTTGAAATTAAATGAACAAGGTAATCTCTTATATATTTCATTATGATATTTTTCCTTATTAAGTTTGTTGACGTTTTTACATCAACTATACTAATAAGTAAAAGGAAAAATATTAAATAAACAATTATGATTAGATCTATAATCTTTATAGCTTACATTATGACCACCAACTTTTTTAATTGTTTAATAAAGAGAACTTTATTAAGATAATCAAAGTTTCTCTATATGTGTAGACTAATTAAGTAAAGACACATCTTATGATCTTAAAATATTTCTATGTTTTAGAAAATGTTTATGTTCAAAAGTTTGTTGAAGAGTTTTTTTACAAATGTTAAAAGCATGTGTTAAGTGAATAAGAAGGATTCTAATGACTTGCTATTTAGAAGGTTATGAATCATTTATGAGAATGAGTACTATGTTAAAACCAAAATAACTTTATTGTAAATAGAGAGCTTGTTTTCATAATTTTATTCTATAACCTTATTTGTTATGTTAAATTTGATACTTAATCTTTTAGTTCAATTTTATGGGTTTTGGATTTAAAAATTATTCATTCTCATATTATTTGTTTGTGGTTCAATAGTTTAAAACCTTCATGAATTCATATAGCAGTTATTCTTCTATTCATAGTTAATGAATATGCTAAAAATGTAACATTGTGAAACTGAAGACTTTTGAAATTAATGACATTCTTTGAGAAGTTTTTTTTATTATTTTTTTAATTTCAATTATTTTAACAAGTAAAAAACTCTCGTGTACATTTTCATGAATGACATTGAAAATAATAACTTTTTTTGTCTTGTTAATATTGATGATTATAGAGTGTACTTGATGAGAATCTCTTATATATGAAGACCGAGTTTTATAAAAGGTAAATAAACAATTGAAATAAAATATTGGGTCAATTAGGGGGTGAAGGTGTATTATGATAAGCACGTTCTATTAATTGCCCTAATCTATATGTCTTATGTGAGAGAAATGAAATTGTAAAATCACTTATGTAAGCCTTAACCAACTTAACTAAATGGTATTACATAAAGGTGATTGTACCTTTATAAACATGGTATAATGTATGGACTGTGATTTAGTATCAAACATTACCTATGAACCAAGACATTTAAAGAAACCCCTAATAACATAATGCAAATATCCAATATCTTTATTTACGGTCTATTAGTTGGGACTAACAAAGTAACTAGTTATATTGAACTACTATCCTATTTAGAGATATTAATTTCTAATCCTATTAAACTACTATCCTATTTAGAGATATTGAATCATTGATCATTAGTTTATAAATCGCCTTACATGTTATAAGTAATGGCAAAATCAGTGGGAGTATGTGGTTTAAGAGAATTAATAAATGATTCTACTTTCAAGGTACATACAAATGTATTTAAGAACTTGAAGTGGTCATTTCATCTCATGACGATCAATCACCACATATATTAATAATCTCATAATGTTTTAAATGATTAGCCGTTTTGTAATTCCTATTTTCTTTCAACAATACCATTATTTGTGACAATTTAACTTATTGACGTAACGTCATTAATTATAAGTTAATTTATTTTATTCAATTGATGTTAGTTAACTTGCGGGTTGTCTAAGTACTCATAACCTATTATAACGCAAGTTGGTCTACAAATGTAAACCCAAAAGAAACATCAAATGATATTATTATATCTTGTCACATAATGCTGCAATAAAAGGATTGTCTTTATAATAAAACATTTTTATTTTATTATAAAATTATGTTATAAGTCATTACTTTAGTAGTTCATCATGCTTAAGAACTATATTATGGACTTTATCGTTATATTCCTCAATTATAACTTGCATAAGATATCTAACCATAAAGTAGGTTGGATGCATATATTAGATGAGATATAAATAGGAAACAATCAATTTGATGTCTATATTATGGTTGTTTTAAAATCATATATGCAAATTCTATGGTTACATGTATTATTAAATTCATTGACATATATACCTTAAGATCAGTAGGAGAAAATTGGTTATCATTATATTATGTGGTAAGATAATTATACAACAATGAATGACAAAACTAAGGTTCTATGAATATGAAAGATTGTTTCAATCACTTAAGATACAAAAGATGCCATAACATTAAAGACATCATAATGTGTACTATGGATCTACAAAGAACATTATGAGTGTTCTAAACACCTTCTAATGTTTGAACTTCTTTATAAATAAATTTTTACTCCCCATTAATTTTATATATTGTTAAAGTAAATTTTGTAGTGTCATAAGATAAGTTTTAAATTAAGACTTACGTTAATCGTTTCAAAGAAGAATAACTATAAATTATTTGGTTACTTACATTCTACTTTGTTTATTATAAAGACTATCATGATGCATTTTCATGTTTCGACTATATCATTTTTATGATGTTATTGATAATTTTCGTAATAACACACATATTAGAATTTTATATCTCAACACCAAGTATGTTAAAGGTTGAGAGAAGCTTGAAGAACATTGTCATCAAATATATTTGTACACTGACTTAATGTATTGTGTTACTTGTGATAGGTTTATCACCCAAGCTCTTATTCGAGTATAATTACCGGTATGAGATTATTTGATAACCTTTACAATAAAGGATCCTACTTGTGTTCTTCACATCATATTAAAGGTTTGCTATTCTTATTATTGTTCACATTACGAGATCTTAAGAGCAAACAACTTATGGTGGATCATGGGAATGGTTTTATTTTATTACCATTATGTTTCTTTTTCCATTCATATTCATTATGGCTTATAATAATAATAATTCTTCATTTAGAATAGCTTATTGTATAATCGGTAGGGGTCCTGCATTAACTATGATGCAAGTGATTATGCTGTTTTGCATTAGCAATTTTACTTGATCGTGATGAACTTATTAAATCAACAACTTAGCCAATATTAACTAGTATAAAGCATAAATAGGTATACGGACAAGTGGGAGAATGTTAGCAAATATCCTATTTCGATATTGGATATTTCTCTATAATTGTGTCCTAACCTATTTTATGCATTAGTATATCTATACTCTCTTATAAAAAACAGTTTTTCAGCCCCTTAATTGATTTTTTCTATAAATACCTTTTAACAAGAGCATACCACATAAGCATTGAATAGTCAACAAAGGAAGAGGAGATTGATGAGAGTTGTATAATTGTTCGGTACATTACAGCTTATATTCTCTCTCATAAATTATTCAAACAATCAGCCCTAAAATAATTGTTATCACAAATAAATCAGGAAAAAACAATAAGCCCTAAAATAGAACGATTCAAATTAATTGATGATAATCACTATCTTTAGTTTAAATATCTTATTGTCGAAGCTTGTGAAGTAAGCCAATTTCAAAACTTTTTGAAAATTATGCAATTAAAACATTCCAAACATAACAAAGTTTTATAAATTTAAATTATGTGGAGTAAAGGAAGAACTCATACCACTGCCACCATCTCAGCAATCTTCGATGTCTGAGGTAATTTCTTCGTACTTTTTTTTATCTCATTTGTCTCAATAATTTAGATATCTATTTTTTGTTAGATTTAATATTGAATCTATGCTAGCTAAATTTAACTACAACATAGTTATTCGGAGTTGGTAAAAATTTATGTTGTAGGGATAAATAAAATCGAATAAAATGGTACGAATTGTTATTTTTCAAAATTAGATATGAGTTCTACTGATAACAGTTTTATTTTTAAACAGAATTCTAAGGCTGCTCCAAACAACATCTTATTCGAAAAGGTTTCATACGTTATAAATGTGTCTAACCTGAGATTTTCTTTTAACCATTTGATTGTTATGTGTTTTGTGTCATTCGCAAAGAAATTCTGAGTTGGGGTGTAACGAATTGATGATGGAATTTTATATACACCACGTGTTTGATAAAATGCGTGAGAAGCTAAATTCGTTATGAATTGCATCTTTTATTGTTTTGGGTGGATAAGCTCACTTATTATCGTGATATGAAGCGGAACTATAAAGGAAAACACAATGTCACTACAAGGTAAATCGTTGTATCATGCTTCTTCCTTCTTTCTTGACGAATGGAAAGCAATGCTTTTTTTTATGTGTAATAATATGATAAATGAGTTAGCCAATATCGTGACAAATTTAAAAATAATGTTGTAAGTTAATTTATGAGTTGAAGAAGTTTCATAACAGAAACTTGGAAGCATATAATGTACTACAAAGTTGCAATCGTAACTAAAATAGTTTATAAGCTAGAATACCTCTTTTGGTGTTGTCACTATTATACATGTATTCCTTACATAAACCCACTCAATCAACCTTTTGGCATTAGTGTTTGTTGCAAAGTGGTACTAGCTTTAATTCTCTATTTGTCCCTTATTTTAAAAAAATATAAAAATTGCTTAAGGATAGCAAGTCAACTCCGCAAAAACTTATGTATGTCTAAGCCGATTGATTTAACATTATGTATGTTATTATAGTGAACACATAATGATTTTACGTTAATTTTTCTACTCTTTTATATAAATGATTACATAGAGAGGCATGAGAGAGGTCAAATGTTTTTATTTTGAACACATGAGTTAAGAATAATGTTTTTTATACTTGCATATGAAACTAATAGCTTTCTTAATGTATGTGTTAAGTACCTAAGAAAGATCAAGGATGTGCACATCTAAGTGTTAAGTGTTTTCGAACTCGATTTGAGGACTAAAGAAATGCAAAAGTAAGATACTATTTCTGTGAATTATGGGTTAGGCTTAATATTTCCATTAAATTGTGCATTATGTTTTTTTTAAATCTAAAATATTAGTTTGGGAGACTCGCAACACATTGGTTATTCGGCGGGTATAATGAATTTTCTTTTAGAATAAACGGTAGTGAACTAAAACTGAAACTTTGATTGTCGATGTGCTCTATGAGATTTTATCTTTCGCATTCATGATTCGTTTAGTCCCGTATATGGGTCGATGTGAGCATCTTTTTAGCTGAAATTTTCATTAATAGGGGAGCATTAAGGATGCAAATGAGCCCAGATCAGTTGTACCTTGAATGGATACATAATGCACCCGACTTTAATACTCTAATCTTAAGATATTTCAGTAGCTTATCGAGATTTTCATGCAGGATTGAGAAAGTTTCGAGCTCTATTTATCTTATAAGCTTTCAAGATTTTGTGCTTAATAATTCATGGTGTATGCTTTTAATCTATGTATAAGTATTTGTTAGCTATATCTATTGTTTAACGTTAAATATCTTTGTAGTGTACAAAGATTAAGGTGTGGGTAAGCTAGGATTACTTTTACCATAATCTTGATCATGTTCATGAGGTTGTTCACGTAACACGGCTAAGTAATATATATTTCATATCGCCCATTGTACTGTTTAACTTCTCTTATGTAAACTCTAATGCTTCCATCTTGGAAGTTTAATTAATATTAGCTATCGTTGTCTTTTTGTAGGACAAAGAAAGTATAAATTGTACCTTCACCTCAAATTTTAATTTTAAATCTTCCTTGATGTCATCATTTCCTGATCTGGAGTCATTTGATCATTCAAAAGCTTATTTGTCACAAATACTATAGTAATATCTTTTTCTATCCTAATATTAGAGGTTCGCGACTTACTTTCACATATTTATTGGTGTACTTTGTATTTTTTATTCTTGACATACCCTTATATTTAAAATGAAAGTGTGTGTGAACGAAAGAGACTTGATCTTACTTCATCTGGGAGAGGATTTTGAAAATAAATCAATGAGTTATATAGGAAAAGGATAAACACAACCATGAAACATGAAACAACTGACCTGTTTTAAATTAGACGGGTAAAGTTCCACTTGTACATCGAAACCCTAAATATAACCGTAAAACATCTGACTTTTTGTGTAAAGAAAATTAAAACTGGAAAACATTAGGTTATCTTTGCAAGATTAGACAACCTAAGTAAGCATAGTTTGACTTATAATATGCTTTTCAAGTGTTTTTAAAAAGTTGTCTGGGTTTGTAACCTCAAGGTGAGGAACATATCTCTTTGTTTAATGATCTAGAGGCAAGAAAACTTTTAACTCGTCATCTAAAATGGGTTGAGTTTCTAGAATTCAATGGTGAAAAGCTTAAGCTTGATGATATAGCATGTTTCTTACTGGAGTAAGAAAATTAATTAGAGGAAATGGTCTTTAGTTGGGATTATGAATACCACGAGAAGGCAAAGAAGGCGGTGAATAAAATGTCAAAACGCAACAAGGATTCTTCAATTGTGAAACTGATTTACGTTCTCAAGGACTCATACAATAGACTTTGTGATAAACTATCACTATCACTATCAAGTACTTACGTTGTCATGGTGTGCGGTAGCTAGATTTCTCATGTAAGTGCTTTTGGATATGGACTTTGTAACACTATAACTTCATGTTAACTTAATTTTATGTTATTACTTTGCATTGGCTTGGTCTAAGTAAATGACTATTAGATGTGGCAAAGTGGGTGAGTAGGTTAATGGATTAGACTGAGTGTGTGAAATGCCCCTTTTCCAGACTCAAAATTTGACCCAGGATCGAAAACTTTGGGAAAGCATGAGACCGGGAATGACCTTGTGTCATTCCTTAACATAGTTTTTAAAATGCCTTTCGTTTAGACCTTTGTAGGTTCTATTATCATAAAATATACTCTTTTAGCTTTACGACGATATAAAGAACTCATTCTAACACTTTACGGTTTGGGTTTTACGACAAAAACAAGATTGACAAAAAGAACAAACCTTCTGACCAAAGATTACGGCATAACCTAAGTGGTTACGGCGTAATCTCACTGCAAATGAAAAGTTTACGGCGTAAACAAAAGTTTACGCCACTACAGAAAGTTACCTTTTTCCTAACTTGACTATATTGATCCGAAACTTCATAATACTTGCATAAATCATTATCATATTATAATACAACAATGTTATAAACCCTTGTGGTTAAATAACCAAAATCATATATTTTACGGGTTTACCGAACGCCTCTTTTGAACTCATTTACATACACTTAAGCAAACAATCAAAACCATTGACTCAAATACCTTTATTACTTTATAAGACCAATACAAAAGACATTACCACTTGACGTTTGACACTTAAAAACCATCCATAACACTTTGGGGGTTCAACGTGATGGAGCTCGGCGTCTATTACATGCTCCTAAATACAATTAATTACTCATACTCCTTACATCCGCATCTTAGCCTTTAATCCATTGCTTTAGCTTCTTGAAAGAACCTAAAAAATGTTAGACATCTAAACTGTAAGCATTACGCTTAGTAAGTAATAGACAAACAAGTCCTTATATTTCATTTAACACATTCATATCACAACTCTTAACATAACAATCATTCATAAACATATAAACTTACATACCTTTCTACTTCACAACATTACTAATCATCTTCATCACAAGAACACATATCATGAAAGACACATCCACAGGGATTTACTCAAGTAGCTAGATCATCACTAGACTCCTCTCTTAATCAAGAACACTAGTCTTAATCTTCTTAAAGGCCTAGCACATAATGCATAACACAAATATGATCAACTTAATATAACTTCTTGTAAGTTAATTACTTACCTTGAATTTAAGCTAGAAATAAACATAAGCATGTCACCATCATCATCATCCAAAGCTTTCCTTCTTAAACCATAATTATACATATTAAAGGGATATTAATAACATGGGTTCACTCAACCCATAACTTACCTAATTTCTTTCTTAATCATCATATGATCATATCTTGATCATATGATGAAAAACCTTAAATTCTTACATTCATTTATCAATTAACCTTAACCCAATATCATGAACACTTTAATTATTGTTTTAGAAGCATAATTACCTAAGCCGCCAATTTGGGTTACAAGAACCCTATCTCCATAATTCTTTAATTAACTCAATTAATGAATACCTACTTGCATTAGGATCATTAACATAGATTAACTCATTGAATGAAACCATATTCTCCTCATAATTGATCAACAACTAGCCTTGAGTTCTTCCTTCCCTTATTCTTTGTTTGACACACACAAGAACACATCACACTTCTGGAACTTGATAGAAGTGTCCAGGGAATTCATATTGATTAGTTGGCACTTTGGCCAAATGACATAATAGGTCCCTCAAGTTCCTTTCTTCTAATTTTGGCCACATTACTTATATATTGTTAGGAATTATTGTAAACAGACTTAAGTCTGGTAGTTATAGAGTTAAGTCTGGTAGACATAGTTAAGTCTGCCA
>BQNB010118836.1:0-20400 GCA_026074375.1 Tanacetum coccineum
CGATGCAAGGTGGTGAGGGTATATGAGGTTTCGGTTAACATAAGATGACAAGGAGGTGACAATACAAACTTGGTGGCCAAGGGAGGTGATGGAGGTACTTGGTTGCTTGCTTGTGACATGGTAGTGATGTCATGGTGGTGCTAGGATGCTTACTTGAGGTGCTTGTTTGATTAAATGGGCTAAAATGAAAGAAAAAGGGTTACGGGTGGTTTAGGGTTTCTTGTTAGGGTTTTTGGTTTTTAAAATGTGTATTAGGGTTTAGGATTAGGGTAATTAGGGTTTAGGATTAAGATTAGTGTTTAGGATTAAGGTTTAGGGTTTAGGATAAAGATTTAGGGTTTAGTTTTAAGTTTAAAATGAAATTAGGGTTTTAGGGTTTTGTTTAGGGTTTAGGATTTTAGATTAGGGTTTTAGGATGACTTAGGGTTTAGGTGTAGGGTTTAAATGTTGTGCATTAGGAGCTTGTAAGTTGTGTTTAAGTGGTGGTAAGAAACTAGAAGAAAAATGGTGGTAAAATGAGCTTATTTGAATCTGTGCTTTATTGATTTGTACATTGAGCTTAAACGTGTTGTACCATGGTTTTGGAGGGAAGTATGATTCAAATATTATGCTATGATACTTGTACACATGCCTTGAATACTTGTACATTCATTTTATATGTGTACATTACATATAATTAAACGTTTAACGTTTAAAGTTCGTTTTGAAATAACGTTGTAAATGGTATGTTAAATGGATAATGTACTTGGTAAAAATGATATTAAGATATAGACTCGACATATTAGGATGTTTACATGATATAAACATAGATAGAATTGGCATTGGTAGAGGTTGCGTGAGCTCGTTTACTTTAGAGATGCAAGTTACGTTGCATAATGAGATAAAGCAAAAAATTTCCCTGTAAAAAGGTGGTATATTTATAATAGATGGATATTACAGTGCATATAATTTAATAGATGGATAATTACATTGATGAAAATTACGGGTTGTTATATCAGGTGTCTTCGTTTTTGTGTCGGGTTCACTTAAAACTCAAAAACTTTGATCGTAAAATATTTGGCGAAGTTATTTAGCATTTTTATTCACTTTAAAAATACTTTTCCCATAACTTAGAGTATTTACATGACTAATTTCCACATTAAACTTCCCAAAAATCATTTTGTACATTCTCGGACGTGTTGGGACTCGTTTTTGGCATTTCACGCTATTCACGGGTCAAACCACCCGGAACATAATCAACATAATAATACCCTCTAAAAGGATTATTACACATCATTTAACCATAACACACCTCAATCACATAATTCATCACTGTCAACACGGTATTTGCTCTAACATAAAATGACAAAAGTCAAATAGTCGAAGGACTATATTAGAACATTCAAAACTCACAAAAAGGGAAAGGGTTACAATCAACTCCTAATTTAGGTATGATTATGTAATTATTATCATAATTCATTACCTAGATATTATCTCTTAAGGAAATTGGATCTCCCATCAAGATACAATATCCTACGGAGTTTCATTATGGTAACTAAATATTATTTAATTACTCTTAATATTACCCATATAAATCAATAATATATAATGTACACATATACTAATGCATTAAATAGGTTAGGACATAATTATAGAGATATACCAATATCGAAATATGATATTCGCTAACAAAACTTTTTTTTTCGTTTTTTTCACATTTTTTAATTTTTTTCCGTTTTTGATACTTGCATTAAGAAATCACATGTGATTGAACACTAATTTAAATCTATAACCTATATAAAACAAGGTTTTTGAAAAAGTGATCTTGGCACAAAATTTTTAAAAACGACACCTGTAAAATAAAAAATAATCGACGGCTGATATTAACCCCCCCACTTTCAGCATTAACTGTAAAAAACGCTTAAACAAACTTTTACAAATCTAAAACAACCAGAAACTGATCCAACTACGATATCAAATCAACAAAAAAATCAAATCCCTGGAATCGGAAAAGAAAACGATTCCTAACAAATTAACACTCAAATTTATGTCAAACCCTAATTAAAAAACACCCAAATTATACGATTGATGATGAAGAAATTAAGAAAACGATCAAGGTTTCTTGATTTTGGTAAGATTTATCTTTTGCTTTCTTTTCGATTTTTGGGTTTGAATTTTTATTAACTTTGAGGGATTAAAACTCTTATGTTTTCTTGAAATTAGGATTGAATTCATGTATCAAGGAAATTCATCATCTAATGGAGGTAATTTCTCAATTTAGGGTTTAATTGAATTTAAAGGAATAATTTAGTTGTTAAATCGATTAAATGGTGCAGTTAATTGGTTTGAAGCTGATTATTTGTAGTACTCATTTAGTATTTGGGTATAGTGAAACTAATAATGTTGGTGTAGTTGTAAAGACATAAACACTTTTAAGATGCAATTCGCAACACCTCTTATTTCAAATTCTCAGTTTTTGGGTTCAAGGTCTAAAGTTGAATGTTTGAGGGGTGTTTGGCATTGCAGATTGAAAGTGGTTAAGTGTTAGTATTGGCTAATCAGAATCCTAATCAACTGTAACAAAAGATGTTGTAGGAGATAATGATGTGCTTATGCTACTGTTTTCTTTTGAAGTGTTTGACAAACTCTTATTATTTAAGTATTTAACCGTAGAAAAGTTGCATAGTCCGTATTTGTTTTGTTGCGATTTTCCTAAATGGGTTGCTAGACTCTAAAGTCCTATGGCCTAAATAATTAAGTAACATGAATCAGTAACACTGCGATGGTGTTTGTGATTGCATATTCAGGTTTACTTTTATGTGTATTGTGTTTTGACATAAAAGAAATTTGTTTTCCTTTCCTTTCTGGAAAAAAGTCAAGAACAAAGCTTTAGGGGGTCAACTAAACAGTTTGGTATAGCCTTGCAATCTCAAACACCTCTCTATTAAATTTAATGTTAGCAGGTTTATAACTTGAAGAATCAAGTACCATTTCAACAGGTTGGATACTATTTTTATGATGTGCAATCCCAAACACCTATTTATTAGCTAAAATATTTTGACTTAACCCATATGAGATAAAACACATACTAAATAAAACCCAGTCATAACTGGAAGTCTAAAACAATTTTTTTTATTTATACTCTTTATTTGAATGTGGCTTGCAGGGAATTCAGGGAACATGTAAATAAGGAATTTTCCTGTATATCAACAAACTTTTGAAGAGTTTTAATAGTTGACGACAATCCATTCCGTTTCTTATTGCAACCGGTCGTAATTTTAGGATTATTCTCAATTTGATTTGTGTTGCTCTTCTTTGTACAAGAGTGCATTTGAATATCATCGATAGAACACCTATTATGAATTTGTTCAAATATGGTTTCACACTACGGTTCATGAGTTCATGATACAGTAGGTGCGTTAGTTTTAAACCAATGGAATTACTGAAATTCATAATGTTTGTCTCTTGTTCTGAAAGCAGTTTGGGAATATCTTTATTCTACTCTCAGTTGTTGTTAGCCTGATTTAAAAGTTAATCTTCGAGTAGACAGTCGAACCTTAAAGATGGTCAAATAAGTCATCAATCCTGGGTAATGGGTAACGATTCTTTACGGTAAGTTTATTCAACTCCTGGTAATCGATGAACATCCTGAAAGATCCATCTTTCTTTTTAACAAACAAGATAGGAGCTCCCCAAGGCGAAGTACTTGGTCGTAAAAAACCTCGGTCTGCTAACTCTTGAAGTTGGTTAGATAGTTCCTGCATTTCTGAAGAAGCTAGTCTATAAGGTGCTCAGGCTACAGATGTCGCTCCTGGTATTAGATCAATTTGGAATTCTACTTGGCGAACGAGAGGAAGGCCAAGTAGATCTTCAGGAAAAACTTCTGGGAATTCTCTGACTACTGGGATATCTTCTAGTATTTTCTCATCTAACTTCTTCTCCATTACTTGGGCTATGAAAACTTGACATCCTCTGGTATTCATCTTTCCGCCGGTTTTTATACAAGTGTATTGTGTTGATTTGTCGGGTTTTACTTTGTATTACTCAGATAAAATCGATCAAAGTTTCAGTTGATTGGGATGTGGACAACTTTCTCGTCACAGTTAATTCTTAGCATGATATTGGATAGACAATCCAGAACCTCAATGATGACGTCGAAAACTACCGACGTTTGATGGCATAAAGATCAATTTCAAACGGTTGGTTTAACAAGTCAGAGTTTGCACCCTGAATAACGTGTTTATGGATTTACTAGGTTTCCGTCTGCCATTTTCGATTATGTAACGGTATCTATTTAATGGTGAAATATTAGATTAGAGGCAAGAGTTATGGATACGAAGCTTTTTTCGGCTCTAGTAATCAAATTATACTATACCTATATGTTGGTTTAAAAGGAACATACCCGTGACTACGTTCGAGTCTTGGTGAGCATTCCTATCCCTCAACATGTGGGCTCTTCCCTGGGCATTGTTGTTGGTGGTCTTTCGGCACTAATTTGCATAATGCCCTTTCTCTCCACAGGCATGAAAGTATCCTGTCACTTGGTAGCAGATTACTTCAGTGGACTGACACCTTGATTTCTGCAGTTCTTGGTCAGATCAGGCCACCTTGTTGCACGTATTCACTTGACAGTGCATGGTCTTATATGATGCAGAGTGCTATTTCTTACACAAGAAAGGACGTTTATTATACCACATGATTTTCTCAGTTGGTGGTGGCAGCTTATGACCTGAAGGTTTCTGTCTTCTGTTCTGTTGTGGTTGGTGATTATTTATAGGGTTATGGTGTTAGTATACGGTAGTGTTGTCGCGTTGAAAGGTTCTTCTGTCGTCATACTTTCATGTGTGATCTCTTGACACATGACCGGAGTGTGCTTTGTTACCTGTTCATTAGCCTCTGGGCTATGTAAGGGCTTCCTCTAGAGTTTGAGGTTTTAGAGGTGGTAAATTCCCTTTAATACTCAGGCATTCCACCGATGGTATAACTTCCATCACTTTCTCAGAATCTGGCACATAGTAGGACATAAGGTTGCCATTCATTGGAATCTTCTCACAATATGTCTTGAGATCATTTCCTCACTGCATAGTCTAATGGTAATAATTTCGTACTTTCATCTTCTGGACCTCAGTTCGGGGGACAAATACTTCTTTATCAAAGCTTATGAATTCAACTAGGTTAATCCTTGTAAGTTCTTTCGGATCCCAATAGGTTGGGCCAAAGAATTCCACTGGATAGAGCTTCTTCAGTAAAGTCCAGTAGCTAACTTCAACCTTGCCAGTCTTCGGTACAATTGCTATGAGAAAACACTGATTTAGTTCGCTCAAACCAGCGGATAAGACCAACAACGCCTTCCGTACCTTTGAAGTTGATAGTTCGGCAGCTCATGAATTCTTTGTAGCTACATTTTTTTGCTACAGGAGCTTCTCTTGGTTTGGTGATATTATCAGTATTTGCCATGTTAGCGGCTTGTGCTTCCAGAGTTGCAGAAACACTATCAGCAACTAGTTTCCTGATGGCAGCCTGAGTCATGGCGGGCTTCATTGTTGACGTCTTTTGGGAGCGCATTCTATTCAACTTCAGATCATCACGTATAAGATGATATTCACAAGTCTTTAAAAATGCACATGCTTATTTTTGAGCTTTAAGCAGTTTTAACAATAGTGATATTGAAATTTTGAAAATACTTATTTGATATAATTCTAACATGCATCTACTTATTAGAAGTCACGGTAAGATCATATTGATGACGACGATGACGTAATATAAGACACAGGATGAATTTAAAATGGAATAATCATTGTATTATATCATGAACAAACTTTTGGGGGGCCTTTGTACTGTACAAGTCAATTGACAAGTGTTGTTATTTAATACAACACAATCCCGTAGCAGGTTTAACAAAAGATATAACTAGTATCTAATCTTGTAGTCCGATGGTCCTTCCTGGCTGTTCTTGTGTTCATAGATTGCATTCAGAAGACTTTCCTTATCTGCTTGGTGACGAACTTGGATATCTTTGATGATTTGTTCTAGATTAGCAATCCTAAAGCGAGCCAGAGAAATCTTGTTGTTATTTCCATTTGCTTACTTTGAAGTTTAAGCATTTGAGTACGGAGACTATCAGATTCAGCTTCCAGATTGTAAATCTTATGGTTATGATCACTCGGCCATTTCCGAGACCTTCTATTTTGTCTTCTACGTGCTCAATACGGTCAAGAGAGAGTTCATCTAGGTGATTCAAAATTTCTTCAATTTGTCTCGTTACATTCAGATTGTCTTACGTGTGCTTTTACCTATCGCATGTGCTTGAGGTAGGGGCAGAAGTATAGGAGGATGATCGGTCACGGCCTCATTTCTTAAGTGGCAATAATTCCTCAGGAGAAAGAATTCTTGAGGATTAACATTGGAGCCAAGCATTGAAGATTAAGGCACAACTAGTTGGCGGTGGAATGGGTGATTCGTTAGTATAATATGCATGCAGACTTTTTAGGGGTCATCATGAAAAAGTGAAAGAGTTGGTGAAGCTATTGAAACCAAACCAAATGAGTTATTTGAAGAGCTAGAATAAGTTTTTCCTGGTGAAGCTGGGACATAGTCCGGGGAAGCTGGGATATAGTCAAGAAAGTTAGAGGAAAAAGCATCCTCAATATTGGAAGTAGGATGGTTAGGAGAAGACATCACTCTGTTTACAACCAGTGGTATTTTCACACAGTAAGTATTTTATATAATCGTATATTTTGTTATGTTACTTTACATACTATTTGGAGATGTAGTGGCACGGAGAACTTCTTGGAATGAAAAAGAAAAGTAGTTATCGTTAAGGTTTCTAACTAGTTCTTAAACTGCTACGTACCAATCTATAACACCCCCATTTTGACATATATAGTAACGAAAGCTAATCTGAGGTATTATTTCATAGTATAACAGTCATAATAATAGAAAACGAATCGTAAAGAGACGTTTTTGGAAAATTTAGTTATCATTCATTATTTCATCAGATTTTTTACAAACAGAGGTCCCAAAATCTAAAAATATAAAGTTTGAATGATAACAGTTTAGCCATCTTTAAGTCCGTGCCATTCCATGCCATAAAATGCTCAGTTACCTGAGATAAACATACTAAAAAGTCTACACAAAGGTTGAGTGAAATTCAGAGGTTTATGTTAAACAGTTTGAAAACAAGTTAAATAGTGGTTACGTTGTTATACACCCATATAGTGTATAATTGCATGCGTACAATTTATTATAGAAAAAACAATATTATTTCCCTAAGCTCATGACACCGAGACCTTGAGATAATCAATAATCACAAGAATTTGCCCCAACGGGTGCCTTTGCCAAACACCCGCATAGTGATTCAAATGAAGTGTGTTTGGTTACTAGAAAGTATAGGTACACCAACGGGGAGTTCGGTCCCAAATAGATCTATTCACATCATTCGCGCTTACTCCGAAAAGTAATTAACGGTTCATGATAGTGGGGTCTTAATGGCAATATAGTATAGGGACTGAGCAATAATATTTTAAAGATAGGTTACATTAGTAAAAACACTCGTATTTATGGTTTATAGCATGTATCCCCTCGGGGTTTATGGAAACATAAAATAGAAGATTAAATTGCGAGTCTATGAATCACCCTTAACAGGGGAAGCTGGATTGATGGCAAAAGTATATCAAGTGAAAGTAACGGCTTCGTCACGCTATCTGGGGTAATATGTCAAGTCTTAGTGTGATGATTTATGTTTCAAAACTTCATGAAGTTTAACATTTTATTTATTAATTTATGGAAATATTGTATCACTGTTCGGGCTATTATAATCTAGAGGTCATGTAGTATAGTTTGAGGAGCCAGGGCACTTTAAATCGTAAACCCAGCAAACTCGTCAAAACGTATACTCAAATGAAACCCCTCACATGAAATTCACTAGTAACGTGATACGATAAGATTTTAAGTTTCTTCAAAAGCTAGTCGATGATAAATTATGTTAAATATATAACGTAATTATTTTTATAATGTGTCGATCGATGATTAATAACGATTAATGTGTCGGGTTTTAATAAAATCGAGTTTTATAATATTAATATATATTTTTATAATTTATATAAAAATATTATATTTCATATTTTTAAGAATACAAAAATGGCAATATATACCTTTGGTTTATAAACTTTTACAAGTTTAGTCCTTTTTTTTTTAAACTAGTATATATTATCGTTTAACTTTAACATTTAAACTTGGCAGATAGGTCCTTATAGTATATCTTTGGATAAGATAATTTTCAGCCCCATATAGTTATAAATTTCTAAAATGTTGATAATATATCCCCCTTGCATGAAATATGATTTACAAATCAAGTTCCCAAAAAGCCATGCAAGCTTATTTTAGGGTTCCAAATGATATTTGCAGGTTATAGCTTATTAGAATAAGTTAAAATAAGATGTTATAACGTAACAAAAGTTTAGAAAATGGATTCGTTAGCTAGATAATCAATTGGGTCATTTTTAAGGGTTTTAACAAAAAACGCATGGGTTTGAGGATCCACGGCTTTAACAAGGCGTTCATATAGATCTTTAAGAGTTTATGAACCTTCTAAAAATGATTTTGAGGGCTTATTGAACAAGTATTTATAAGCTTACTTGAGCTAACATGGTCGAAAAGGGTTTTTGGGTTATTACGCCTATATATGGATTCATAGACATTTCACCTTCTCTTTATTCTTGGCTTTATTTTGGATTTAGGGACTTCTCTTGATCCTTCTTGGTCTGATTTAGAACTCCATTATGTGGTGATGAGTTTTGAGCGTTGATTGAAGAAGTGTGTGTTTCGGCCTATATATAGTGGCTAAAAACCTTTGTGCCTAAGTTTTCATTGGTGGCTAAGGGTCAAAAGTGTAGATGATGACTAAGGAAGGCTATAGGTGATTCATGGAAGCTAGGAGAGTAGCTATGCATGGTGGTGAGGGTGTATGAGGGTTCGGTTAACATAGGATGACAAGGAGGCGACAATGCAAACTTGGTGGCCAAAGGAGGTGATGGAGGTTCTTGGTTGCTTGCTTGTGACATGGTAGTGATATCATGGTGGTGCTAGGATGCTTGCTTGAGGTGCTTGTTTGATTAAATAGGTTAAAATGAAAGAAAAGGGTGACAGGTGGTTTAGGGTTTTTGAGTTAGGGTTTTTGGTCTTTAAAACGTGTATTATAGTTTATGATTAGGGTAATTAGGGTTTAGGATTAAGATTAGAGTTTAGGATTAAGGTTTAGGGTTTAGGATTAAGATTTAGGGTTTAGTTTTAAGTTTAAAATGAAATTAGGGTTTTAGGGTTTCGTTTTTGGTTTAGGGTTTTAGATTAGGGTTTTAGGATGACTTGGGGTTTAGGTTTAGGGTTTAGGAGTCATGCATTAAGTGTTTGTACCTTGTGTTAAAGTGATGGTAAGAAACTAAAGTGATTTAGGAGGTAAAATGACCTAATTTGACTTTCTTGCATTATTGACTTGTACATTGTGCTTTAAAAGGTTATACTAGGGTTTAAAAGGGAAGTATAATTCAAATATTATGCTATGATACTTGTATACATGCCTTGAATACTTGTACATTCATTGTATACATTACATATAATTAGGGTTTTGATATAAACGTTAATGAATAAAGTTCATTTTTAAATAACGTCGTAAATGGTACGTTAAATGGGTAATGTACTTGGTAAAAATGATATTAAGATATAGACTTGACATATTAGGATGTTTACATGATATAAACATAGATATAGATGGCATTGGTAGAGGTTGCGTGAGCTCGTTTACTTTAGTTATGTAAACTATGTTACATAATGGAATAAAGCGGAAAATTTCCTTGTAGAAAGGTGGTATATATAATAGATGAATATTACAGTGCATCTAATTTAATAGATGGATAATTACATTGATGAAAATTACGGGTTATTGATAATAAAGATGACTACTCGGATAGTTGAAAATAATTCATAAGTGTTAGAAATGATTAAGACCTCAAAGATGGAACCTTTAACTTATAAAAAAGATTTCTCGTCAGAAAACGTTTTCACAAATTAACTTGATTAACTCAAGACTTATATTTAGTAGACTAGACCAAATGTGTCACTCAAATAGTTTAGTTACTTATTATATCAAAGCTTATTTTGTTTATCAATTTACGAAAGTGGATTTCTCGACACAGACGATAAAGATCATAGACAAATCTTTAAAACCACATAGATCATAACGGGTCTTTCGACCTATACCGATATGATTATATAATCTAAGTTGATAAGCAAAAACCGATAAGATAGGATATAACAGGATTGCAACATAAGCTTGAGATTAAAGAGATCACGATCATACCAAACACTTATTCATTATCATAACATCACCGAGTAGTCATGAGAGATTTAGCCTCTCATGGCTAAGTGGTTCATAACATAGCTTGATTCAACAATAAACTTCATTATTTCACTAAACTAGTATGATGATCTTCTTCGTTCTTGGTTGTTTGATCTTGATTTCTCCAAGAGGGTATGGTGTTTTATGCTTGGTGGATGTTTGGAAAGGGCTTGTGAGGGAAGAGGTGTGTGTGAGATTGTTATAAGAAGAAATGAAGAAGGGATGATTGATTTTGCTTGAAATTCGTCCCCTATTTATAGACTGTGTGAGGGGTGAAAGTGCGGCGCACAAAGATATTTGTGCGGCGTACTTGGTGATTAAATGCGAGGGGATTAAATGTTTAGTGAAAAAGTGCGGCACACAAAAGAATATGTGCGGCGTACTTGGGGTATTAATGTAACAATATTTAAGTCTTCATTTATTCTTCGTAGTCAGATGGGAAGTGCGGCGCACAAAATAGTAAGTGCATCTTTGTTGTGTTTTGAGCTCGGAATATCTTCAAGTGAACCTGCAAGCAATTCATGCTATTATGTATTGAAAGTTCACGAGAAATGATTAAATATATACAAATAACGCCACCAAAAACATGTATAATTTGGGCGTTATCACATCTTGACTTGCTTGATGAAACTATCAAGGCCTTCGGCATTGAATGTGCCATCTCCTTCTATGAGGTGGGTGGAGCAGCAACCCGCTTCTTTATCTAAACAAACAACGCATGAATCAGTGAATCACAGTTTTCACCTCAACATCTCAAATATGACGCGTTATTTCCAACACAAAAGTTGCTAAACATACATAAAGACCCAATCAATCGATATATATTCATTCTTGCTAAACCTTAAATGTTAGTCTATGTTTCAGAAAATCACATGAAAAAATCATCATATTTATGCCATTGCTAAACAATTGCTAATTTTGTTTCACATGAGGGCCGAAGTCAATGATACATTATTGCCATTGCCTATTTAACGACATGAGCTTAAATCTTATGACTACATCGTTCGGGGAACACCTAACAACATAAATTACAGAAGGTATTACTTAAATATATGTACATATGTATGCACATGACCTTCCATTAGCAACTTTTACCAGAATGGACACCACCTGAAAAGAAATTAAAAATATCAGTTTACATCAGACATGTGCTTTTGGTGTTTTATTTTCAATATCAACTGCAATGCGCGTACTACAATAAGAAAAGACGTAAAGGATAAGTCCACTTGGTAACATTTACAATATAATTATATAAACCACACGCAACACTCTATTATAAGATGTTGTGACGATTTAGACCACATTTAAATATGGATGAGTCAATGCAGATTATGATTTATCTTTGACACTTGGATAACTGTGAATCCAAGGAGTTGCAGTTAAGTCAAACAATCTTAACATGGAGTTCAAAATATAGCTGGTATTGGAGATTCAATATCTCTTAAATTCAATTCCCTTCAATTATGGATATTAAATGGAACCATCAAGTAATGGGTGTAATGAAATCATACCCGACATAATTCTAGCATAGATTTTCATGTGAAGTGGCTTGTAACTTGTAACCTAACAGATAAACCATGATCCACTTCACGCATATCTCCAGAAATAAAATTATTGTTTTCTTCCGGGAGCGTGGTTGGCAATGCTGAAGAACAAGTTGAAAAGTCACACCTAGTAAGTTTATTACTCATCCTAGCCATAACTACAATCGTACACTCATTCAGAACCTTGTTGGCATCACCAAGTTGATGGACAACCTACAAAATATAAAGTTAAATAAGTATTGGGCATGATTTATAAACATTTAAGACTTTCCTTACTAATGCGCAAAATATAGATTCACCTGTAAAAGCTACCTTTCACGAACACCACGTTGTGGTTGAACCAGGTGATTTGCAGCAGCTACGTTACTGTTTACAGCCGGCTGGGCATTTGTGTTGGCAAGGGTCGACACCAAAACTATATAAATTAAGATTCAAATTAACAACTTTTATGTACATTAATAACGACATTTCTGTCAGGAATAAGTGCATAAATATTAAAGATAAAAAATGTATCACATTTTCCAAACCTTAACTGGACCACTTTGATGGCCCGAGACATACCAGTTGGTTTCTAACCAATCAAACAAAGTGCCAGTTGTCACTGATACGATGTAATCGAAGTGAAGTTGTGACGTGTTAACGACGGATAACAGCCACCATTTAAACTTGTTATAAAAAAATGATGTGTTGTGACGCGAACAATTCTAGCACCGCAAATCAAGTAGAATACCTTCATTGCAATAGGATGTGTTGCAATGGGGCAGGCGGATAAATTGCGGCGAACCAAAAGAACACTATGTGATACTGCCTAGAGTTTAAGTGATCAGTTACAACTCATTGTTATGATGATAATATACAAGTCATTGTTATTATGAAAATATGCAGCTCACAGCGTAGTTGAAGAAAAAACAGCCAAAGTTCGTCCCATTGTTAGTCCTGTATATGGAAAAAATTGTTTAGAGAATTTAGGGAAACATAAAATGTTGGATTCATTAACGGAAAGTTATTCCACACTACAACAATTTTAATCAGTCATTTGATTTATTGCAAAAAAAAATTTATGAAAACATGTTTACCTAAAGGCACGATAGAATTGTTGTAAAAAACATAATCCATTTATCTTTAGTGAGGAGTAACAACCCATGTTTATACCTGTGTTTGGCTGTGAAAACGAACACCAGAAGAAGGAAAAGCCATGGAACTCGTTTTTTACACAGCCTGCACATTTAGATATTTAGGCCCATTAGGTTTAGTTGGTTACAAAACGTTATTAAAGGATGAAAAGATACGTTGTTTGGTTTCTCTGAACCATCACGTCTCTTATTCTTGGCAAGGGTCGACACCAAAACTAAATAAATTAAGATTCAAATTAACAACTTTTATGTACATTAATAACGACATTTCTGTCAGGAACAAGTGCATAAATATTAAAGATAAAAAATGTATCACATTTTCCAAACCTTAACTGGACCACTTTGATGGCCCGAGACATACCAGTTGGTTTCTAACAAATCAAACAAAGTGCCAGTTGTCACTGATACGATGTAATCGAAGTGAAGTTGTGACGTGTTAACGACGGATAACAGCCACCATTTAAACTTGTTATAAAAAAATGATGTGTTGTGACGCGAACAATTCTAGCACCGCAAATCAAGTAGAATACCTTCATTGCAATAGGATGTGTTGCAATGGGGCAGGCGGATAAATTGCGGCGAACCAAAAGAACACTATGTGATACTGCCTAGAGTTTAAGTGATCAGTTACAACTCATTGTTATGATGATAATATACAAGTCATTGTTATTATGAAAATATGCAGCTCACAGCGTAGTTGAAGAAAAAACAGCCAAAGTTCGTCCCATTGTTAGTCCTGTATATGGAAAAAATTGTTTAGAGAATTTAGGGAAACATAAAATGTTGGATTCATTAACTGAAAGTTATTCCACACTACAAAAATTTTAATCAGTCATTTGATTTATTGCAAAATATTTTGTATGAAAACATGTTTACCTAAAGGCACGATAGAATTGTTGTAAAAACATAATCCATTTAATCTTTGTGAAGGAGTAACAACCATGTTATTCCTGTGTTTGGCTGGAAAACGACACACCAGAAGAAGGAAAAGGCCATGGACTCGTTTTTTACACAGCCTGCACATTTAGATATTTAGGCCCATTAGGTTTAGTTGGTTACAAACGGTTATTAAAGGATGAAAAGATACGTTGTTTGGTTTCTCTGAACCATCACGTCTCTTATTCACACCGTTTCATTCATTATATATAGATTAGGAATCGCTGTAAAACACTCAACCCTCCATTTTATTATATCAGATTATATTTTAGGGTTCAACCCCATGTTCTTGTTCTTCATTAATTCCTGATTAATATATGATGATTATCATGATGTTGTTTGATCATAAATCGATCCTGGAGATCATCAAAGACCTGTGGAAATTGGCATAACAATGCTTATGAGCCCAAGGGATCAAACAACACTCCAATTCACGATTCAATCATCATTCAAGAAAATCTGCCTTGGATAAAAAGCAGCGGATGAAGAAACTTATAGATGGTATGGAACAGTTTGGCCAAGATTTTTTATTTGCAGAGATCTTTCAGACGTGTACATGATCCTGGAAATAAGGATAAAGACGTCTACATGATCCTGGAAATAAGGTTAAAGACGTGTACATGGTCCTGGAAATAAGGATGAAAGACATATGCAACATAATCCTGGATATAAGGATTCAACAAATAGAGATGAAGACTGCAAACAACAAACTACATACTATGGAACAAATTCAAGAAGAGAAGACCAGGAGAAGGAACAAGAAGATTGGAAGAACACAAAGATTAAACAGATTAGGGGGGAATATGTTGGAAAAACATAATCCATTTAATCTTTGTGAAGGAGTAACAACCATGTTATTCCTGTGTTTGGCTGGAAAACACACAGAAGTGAAGGAAAAGGCCTGGACTGTTTTTTTACACAGCGCTGCACATTTAGATATTTAGGGCCCATTAGGTTTTAGTTGGTTACAAACGGTTATTAAAGGATGAAAAGATACGTTGTTTGGTTTCTCTGAACCATCACGTCTCTTATTCACACCGTTTCATTCATTATATATAGATTAGGAATCGCTGTAAAACACTCAACCCTCCATTTTATTATATCAGATTATATTTTAGGGTTCAACCCCATGTTCTTGTTCTTCATTAATTCCTGATTAATATATGATGATTATCATGATGTTGTTTGATCATAAATCGATCCTGGAGATCATCAAAGACCTGTGGAAATCGGCATATCAATGCTTATCAAGAATGGACGATACCAAAAGAAAAAAGCTCCTGGAATACCTAAGCAGATGGCGGAAAAGAATACAAAGACTCCAACTAAAGAAAAAAGTAAACAATTTGTTAATAACTTTAATACATAAACTTGATAAAAAGCCTACTGAGATCAAAAGCGAACATGCATCACTCACAAATCACTACGCCAAAAAAGGGCTTTCGGGACTATGCATGTAGTCCCGAAAAAGCCCGTTTTTTGTCCCGAAAGACTTATCGGGACTACATGCCGTCCCTGTTAGCGTAATCCCAGCTGCTCCGTCCCTATAAGTTGTCGGGACTACATTTCTTGTTTGTAGGGACTGCGCGTTGACCAGCCACGTCGATGGTTTTTGTTGTGACAAAAGCTTTTGGGACTACATTTTGTCCCTTAATACTGGACCAAAACACATTAGGGACATAGATTTAGGGACTACATTTTGTCCCAACAATTTTTGACAAAACCTTTAGGTACACGTTTTCGGGACTACATTTTGACCCAACAAATTTAACAAAAACCTTTAGGGACACACTTTTAGGGACAACCTTTTATCCCAACATATTTTGGCAAACCTTTAGGGATAGCCTTGTAGGGACTACATATTGTCGCAACATAATTTACCAATCTCTTTAGGGACAATCTTTTAGGGACTACATCTAGTCCCAACATGTTTTCACAAAACCTTTAGGGACTAACTTTTAGGGACTATACACAGTCCCTAGAGGTCCTGACAACATTTTTCTAAAGCAGTTTTTAGGGACAACATCTAGTCCCAATATGTTTTCACAAAACCTTTAGGGACTCACTTTTAGGGACTATACATAGTCCCTAGTGGTCCTGACAACATATTTCTAAAGTAGTTTTAGGGACAGCAAGTTGTCCCTAAAAGCAGCAGTCAGCTAAAACATCCATGCCTGTTTTACGGCGTTTTCCCAGGTATATTAAACAAATCATACATAAAACGACCGTGGTCGTGGTAAAACAATTGTTCAAGTACTAGTTCCACAACATAAACAACAATGTTCAACAGAAAGTTTAACTAAGCATGTACAACAACCTGACCATTGGCACCTACTCTTCTCCGGGCTCAGCAGCATCTTCAAGAACATTGGCAGCATCTTCAAGAACATCGGCAACATCTCTAGGCTCGGCATCATCTTCCAAAAGGGCGTTGGGGTCGAGAGGAGCAGGCAATCGTAGCTCAATGTTTTTATCGGCTAATTGTGCATGCCAATCTTTCATTTGCTGGTTATGCGCCTCCACAAACCTCCTTAATGCAGATTTGGATACCAATGGTTCGGGAGAGGGGTAGTTGCATACAGAAGAAGACGAAGTACTCTTCGGCAGATTCCTACCTCGTCCAGGTTTAAAAGCTCGGCTTGATCCCAAGACTTTGTCCATAATTTCATCATCAGTCATCTTCTCCTCTAAACCCTCTTGACTCGCTCTCAGCTTTAGCATCTTGATCTGTAGTCACAAAATAAGGAATTAAAGTTACAAAATGCTCTAAGTATCGTTATGCAGTACAATAATAGAGGAAAAAGAGCCATGAAATTTAAGTTGCGCATTAAACCCGGATACAAACACCCCTTACAAACTAGCATGACATATTTAAGCTGCGCATTAAACCAGGATCCAAACACCCCTTTACAAACTAGCATGACATATTTAAGCTGCGCATTAAACCAGGATCCAAACACTCCTTTACATAATAGCATTTAGAACAAAGTCTTGGTAACCAAAGGTGTTTTGTGTTGCAGCAACATTTGCATTTGAAAACATGGCAGTAATAACATAGAACAAACTTGGACTAACCTTTTAGAAGAATGTTGACGTTTATAGAATGAAAACTTTCCCAAAAGAAGAAGAGATGGTTATTTTGAATACATATTGAATCTAATAAACAATTTCAAATACACAAACTTCGCCGAGAACAATATGATGTGCAAAGTGAATTAACTTTTATTACAATGCACATCATGTTGTTTCGGGGAAGTTTGTGTGTCTGACATGATTCCTTAGATTCAAAATTTATTCAAAATAACCACCACTCCTTCTTTGGGAAAGCTTTCAAGCTATAAACATTAACAAGATGTGATTGAAAGTTTAAGATAGATGTATGTTTTTATATACAGATAATATACATAGGATTTTGAAATGTGTAAATATAGATAAGATAAGATAGGAATTTTTTATAGAATTTGACATGTGTAAATAAAGATAAGATAGGAATTTTTTTTAATTGAAATGTGTGATGTGTAATACATGCTAGTCCCTGCTGACTATACTAGAACTAGCAATATCTACTTATTTGACTACGAGAACTGAAAACAAACTTAAAGATTGTTTCGGGGAATTTTTTTTTACTACCAGAACTGATTCAAACTTAAAGATTGCATAGAACTAGCAGTACTAGCTAACTAACTTTGACTACCGTTTGTTAAAAAAATTAGGGTGTGTGTGATAATCCTGGATAACTCGCTTATATCGTGTAAAAGTCCACTTTCCGTATAAAGTATTTCGACCCTTATCAATGCCTGGGTTGCACGAAATCTCTATCGGGATAATATAAGGAGTATAGCAATTTATGTTCTAGGCACAAGAATCATAAATCAAGAACAATGAAGGAATTGTATATATATTTTCGTTCTATTTAATGAGACTAATGAATCTGTTTATAAAACAGATTCTAGATGACAGTTAAGCAGTTAAAGTTGGTTAAAACCAACTTTCACAACTGTTTTTCAACAGTTACACGGCTAACAGTACTAACTACTTAGTACTAGCAGTACTAACTACTTAGTGCTAGCAGTACTAACTACTTAGTACTGCTAGTGGAAAAAGTAAACCAACTTAGTACTGCCAGCACTTAGTGCTAGCACTATCGAAAACATATTAACTCAACGAGTGTGTACTCCACACTTCCCTAACTCGTATCCAAGCTAAGTATGAAATCTCATTAGTCTCTAGTAAATCGTCATTGCCTAAATGACCGTTGATGACACTAAAATCACCAACATACCCTCATGCCAATAGACACAGTAGGTCTCGAACTCACAACTTATCGGTTAAATACTATAAAGATATGGGTGAATATAAAACATTGTTGATTCAGCAAAAGAACTAACAGTTTCCAATGGTTATGTGAAAATTTCAACATATTCTCTATGTTCTTTCACCGATTGTAGTTAAATTTTTTGATCATATCAGAATCATAATAACACATTCGAGATATTATCTGCAGGTCTCCAAATTAACACATTTTTCGCTGTGTTAGTTATTATTTTTCAAATGTAACAGTGTTATTCAGTCAAAGGGAGTAAAACCAAATTGTACAGAATTCTTAGGTTTTAAAGCCAATCGGAAAAAGGACCATACGTTATTGAACATTGAATTACATTTACCACTGTGAATAATGAAACTTTTGCTTACCAAACATGGAGCAATATGTTGATCGGTACAATTCTACCACAAGGGGAAGTTGTAGAGTAACAATAGCTGCAATCGGTATGCAGGTGCATACTCCTATTGGTGCCAGCATCCATGGCCTTTGATCACAGAAAACTAAGAACAAGATTGCACTAAAGGCCAATATCATTGAAGTTGCAGAGAGGAATAATAAGCCAAGGGCAATAAGCAATCGCCTCGGTAAACTGAGCAGAAAATCCTTCTCAGCAAAACGTGCATTCAGGAATATGGATAAGAACACTAACAGCGAAGTAGCAGCTGAAAATAGTGAGATTGCATCGGATATTGCAAAGACAGTGAAGGCGATCTGCTTTCTAAACAATGGTATGCCTGTTTCTTGGTTGCTTCCACCTGGAACCGTAATAGCTGCTGCAAATACGATTGTGACAATTAGTGCAGCAGTGATGATGCATGATTCAGCCGTTTCTTTCAACCACTTTTCGCCTTCCTTCAGCAAATTCGCGTGTTCCCTTGTAAAAATCTCTCCTGGTGTCTCGTTATCAATATTCAGTTCTGTATGTTGTATACGTTCCATAAACTTCTCCACTTCCTGTAGAATTGAAATAGTTATTACACTTGATGCACCTTATAGCAAAACAACATTATGATTATACAGAAACTTGTGCCCCTCTGTCCCAAAATCATAGTCAACCTTACTATTAAAAATATCCCGAACTAACACTCTTCTTCTAGAAATGAAGATGTATAGTTAATTTAGTTTCCATATCTACACTTTCCTTGAACTGTATATTTTCTCCTTGTGGACAATTATTTTAAAATAGAGTGTTTGTGAAGTACCTCACGCCATTGGAGCTCACGTTGTAGTTGCAGCGCTTCACCAGTTGTACATCTAAGTACGCGTCGAGGTGGCAATTTCCCGACCAAGTGCAAGAGATTATTACCGGAATAATCCTTTGATCTTCTGTAATATTTTTTTTGCTTGATTAATGGATAGAATATATGGTTGTATATTTTTTCTGACCGGTGTATTATTGCTAACTGAATAATGTTATGCCTTTCATTTGTGTACTCCATTGTTTCATTAAAATGACGTAAAATTACACGCAGAACCTCGCACACATCCAGACGTACAGCCTCGAAAGCTATAGACTTGTAAAATTCTTTGTTGTCTAACTTGAAGGAGTTTATGTGACGGACAGTATTATCTAAAAAGAACTTAGCTTCTCTGTATTCCTTCTCTCTCTGCTCTATATCCTTCATATGCCCCACTGAAATTTATAAAATTAACTGTAACATTAATCATTGAATAATTGGTGGAAATTTATTGAGTTTCCATTTCAAAACTGATAATGCAGGTGTCCTGTATAAACTATATGATCTCTTACCTACAGTTGCTAAAACCTTCCACAGGAGGTAATACAATATATGCAATGGTAAAAGAAGCATCGAAAAGAAGAGGAGAATCAACTGGCATAGTGGATAAAGTACAGCTATTGGGACTGCATTCACAAGATGAAGAAAATTGATTAGATGTTATGCAAACTAGTTTCAAATAGGGCAAATGGCCGGCACAAATTGAAATCAACTTTCAAATTATTCTAAACCTAGCAACCAAATAACAATAATTACCAGTTAAAATGTATAGACTTATCACTTATCTACAAGTTTTATTTATGGCTGTCAGTAGCTCACCAAGTAATAGCATGACAATTTCTGGCAACAACCA
>BQNB010118837.1:0-14552 GCA_026074375.1 Tanacetum coccineum
TTTAACAAATTGGGTTTGAAGTATGGATCTTGATTGAAATGATATTGTGATGAATCTATTAAAAAGGAAAAAAAATAATAAAGATCGGGTAATTTTAGCCAACAACATTAGTTTAAGAAACAATATTATGGAACAACATTTGAGGCAAGACATACCGCATACGGGACATAATGGTAATTTAACATTTTTTGTTTTAAAAATTTTTAATCAAAATATTTTTTATATATATATTTAGAGACACAGATAATGAATATCCAAATTTTTGAAAGTTTTGTCACCATGAACTAGAGAACCCTTTTGGTATGTAATGTCCAAGTGTAAGTTTTGAGTTTATACAATTATACCTATAAGCTGATAAAAGTATTTAAGAATTTGGTATGATTCAACAGAATTATTATGATGTCTCCTCTCTATTTCTCTGTTTTCAATAAATACATACATACATAAATACACACTTGTGAATACATATACAAGATTGCGTTTTCAAGTTACCTGAAATGTGATAAAGTTTGTTAAATGAAAAAAAAATGTGAGAAAGAAACTTTGGTTTTAATATTAAATTTATATTAAGGAGTAGGTACAAATTAATTTTCAACCACCATTTTGCTTTTATATCCTTTAAAATCCATATATTAAAGTATGATAATTATATAAAAAATATCATTAATGATGGACTCATTCAATATTTACTACAAACACATGTAATTTACTTTTCATTCCATTATAAACAAATACGTTTCATTAAATAAAAATCATGTTACATGTAATCTACTGCAATGAAAGTTTACCATTTACATTTATTAGCGTTACAATAGGTTCATAATTCAATCCGTATATATTTTTTTTCACAACTGAATTCACAAAATTTAACTTTTTGTCAAACAAAGTATTGAACCTGTTATTTTTAATCATGCAAGAGTTGCAACATAAAATTTCTGTTGTGCAATTATTCTAAAGTAAATATTATTTAAGGGGCTCAAAGAACTTTTTTTAAATACAAATCTTTTACATAATAAAAGAATTAAATTATTTTAGAAATATTTTAGTAAACCAATCTGATTAAGAAAAAAATTAAGCCAATCAGTTTGCTCTATTTTGACACGTGACAAAATGATACATTTTTATTGTTTAATTAAAAGTCAAAATTGGAAAAAATTAGTCAAACTTTGATAAACTTGATGGGCTTTATACCCTATGTACTTTATATTTTAAAAACATAACATATATGCCAAAAGTTCAATATATACCCAATATTTGTCATAGACCCAATGAACCAATCATAGCCACTCATTTTTTATCAAAATTTAAAAAAACCCGAAACCCGAAGTTTTTGGGGCTGGGCGGGGCATGTTTATCGAGTTACGGGGCGGGTTTCAGGGGATTAACGGGGGTTTTTATCGGGTTCGGGGCACAACATCCCCAACCCGCCCCTCCCCGAAACTATATATACGTATTGATCTATTATATTCATATATTGTTATGTTAGTATTTACGTAATAAAAATGTTGTTGTGCAGGCGGCGAATAGGATCGGGTGTGCTGTTTTGAACACTCCTTTTCGTTATCTTGGTGTGACGGTTGGGGAGTGTATGTCTCGGAAGTCGGCTTGGGTTGGCTTGGTGAACAAACTCCAAGCCCGGTTATCTAAATGGAAGGTTAAAACCCTTTCCATAGGCGGCAGATTGACCCTTCTTAAATCCGTTCTTGGGGCCTCTCCAATTTATTATATGTCAATCTTTAAGGTTCCAAAAGGCGTGTTGAAGACTATGGAATCTATCCGTAGTAAGTTCTTCAACGGTGTTGATTCTTCGGATAGAAAGATTTCGTGGGTAGCTTGGGACAATGTCTTAGCGTCCAAACTGAACGGTGGTCTTGGTGTCTCGAGTTTCTTCGCGTTGAATCGTGCTCTTTTGTTGAAGTGGGTGTGGCGCTTCATTTCTGGCGATGGCTCTTTATGGTGTAAAGTTATTCAAGCGATTTATGGCTCAAAGTTTGATCTTCATGTGACCGATCAACCCTCGATTTGGTGCTCTATTTTACGTGAAGTAAAATCTTTGAAAGATTCTGGTTTTGATTTTTCTTCGCATTGTAAGAAGCGGATTGGGGACGGGTCTTGTACTAGTTTTTGGTATGATATATGGTTAGCTGATGCCCCTCTTTGTGTTCAGTTTCCCCGTTTGTTTGCTCTCGAATTGGATAAGGAGATTGTGGTGGCTAATAAAATGGGAGCTTCTTCGGTCTCAGCTTCTTTTCGTCGGGACGTGCGTGATGGAGCTGAGCGGCAGCAGTGGGATGACCTTTCTTCAATTCTGAACTCGGTTGTCCTCTCGTCTTCCAAAGATAGGTGGACTTGTGATTTGTCGAGAGATGGAGAGTTCAAGGTTAAAGTCATCAGAAACTTTATTGATGACTTGTTTCTCCCTTCGTCGGATGTTGAAACGAGATGGGTTAAATTCATTCCTATTAAAGTTAATGTTTTTTCTTGGCGTGCTCGTCGTGATAGGTTACCTACTAGAGTCAATCTTAGCCGTAGAGGTGTTTTGTTGGATTCCCATATGTGTCCTCTTTGTAATGCTGCTATGGAGGATAATGGGTGCTTCTTCAGTCTCAGCTTCTTTTCGTCGGGACGTGCGTGATGGAGCTGAGCGGCAGCAGTGGGATGACCTTTCTTCAATTCTGAACTCGGTTGTCCTCTCGTCTTCCAAAGATAGGTGGACTTGTGATTTGTCGAGAGATGGAGAGTTCAAGGTTAAAGTCATCAGAAGCTTTATTGATGACTTGTTTCTCCCTTCGTCGGATGTTGAAACGAGATGGGTTAAATTCATTCCTATTAAAGTTAATGTTTTTTCTTGGCGTGCTCGTCGTGATAGGTTACCTACTAGAGTCAATCTTAGCCGTAGAGGTGTTTTGTTGGATTCCCATCTGTGTCCTCTTTGTAATGCTGCTATGGAGGATGTTCAGCATGTTTTCTTTCGATGTGACGTGGCTCGGGTTGTTCTTCGTAAAATTTGTCGTTGGTGGGATTTGGATTGGCAGGAGATTTGTTCTTTCTCGGATTGGGATGCTTGGTTCTTATCCTTTCGGCTTTCTTCCCGTCTCAAGTCTATTTTAGAAGGTGTTTTTTATGTTGCTTGGTGGCGGATTTGGAGGCTTCGAAATCAGTTGGTCTTTGACGCTTCGCCTCCTAATCGTTCGACGATTTTTGATGACATTGTTTCTTGGTCCTTTTTATGGTGTTCTAGTAGATGTAATAGGGTTTTTTCTTGGGAGTATTGGTTAAAAAACCCCTATCTTATTTCTTTGTAATGTCTTTCTAGCTCCTTGCTAGTTTTTTAATAAAGTTGCCGTTCAAAAAAAAATATTTGTGAAAATATGACGTAAAAATAATAATAAACGAAGAACAACGTTTATTTGAAGGAGCATTGCGCTCGTAAAGACAACCTCTCGCTCCAATGGAGCGCCCCGATAGATCCACCATTGGGGATCGGGCGGTGTTTTGAGGCGCTGGTTTGCTCAAAATGGGCTATCAGTTTGGAGACGGAGGTGGTGACCGCCCCCCGCCCCAAACCCCGCACCATTGCCATTCCTAGATTTGCACCCATTGCCATTCCTAGAATTGCAACATAAAATTTCTGTTGTGCAATTATTCTAAAGTAAATATTATTTAAGGGGCTCAAAGAACTTTTTTAAATACAAATCTTTTATATAATAAAAGAATTAAATTATTTTAGAAATATTTTAGTAAACCAATCTGATTAAGAAAAAAATTAAGCCAATCAGTTTGCTCTTTTTTGACACGTGGCAAAATGATACATTTTTATTGTTTAATTAGAAGTCAAAATTGGAAAAAATTTGTCAAACTTTGATAAACTTGGACTTTATACCCTCTGTACTTTATATTTTAAAAACATAACATATATTTTGTTTTAAAAATACAACATGTATGCATGGGATTATAAATATCGAAATGAAAGCACGATTTATTCTGTATGTTAATAAATACACGAGGTTGTACGTATACAAACAACCCATGTCATCCTCTTTATGAGTTTAACGCATGCGTACATGAATTTGAAAATTAAATACGGCTGAATTATTATTAACGAGAATATAAATATCAAATGTAAGCACGGGTTATTGTGATATGAAAATAAATATACGTGATCGTACTTATAACAACGACTCATGTCCTAACTATTTAAAGTTTATATAAAGATATCCGGAAAAACATTCTTAATAAACTTTATATTTTAACTTTATCAACAGTCATTATGTGTTTTTCAAAATCGCATATTGTGCACAACATAATATTAATAGTTAAATTTAATCGTCAACATCAACCTTAACACACATGTTAGTTAAACGAAGTTAAATATTTCATTTAACAAAAATCTCTATAAAATATTAGTAGTAATCGATATTAACACATAATTATTAGTTGTATTAATATCACAATTACAAAACATTAATCACAAATTCTTGTATCTTCATAGATTAAACTAAAACTTTAAAATAAACTTGATTTACGTGCACGAGAGTTATACCTATTTAAATTATCAAGAAAATAAAAGGAAGTAGTATAAAAGAATCAGAAAAAGAAAAAGAAGAAACAGAAAGGCGGTGTTTAATTATGAGCAAGTGAATATTGGGGGGTGATTTATAAATGCTGACATTTAATGGGTTGCGGTTTGTAGTTAATGAATTGTTGGGCAGGCTGGAGTTGTACCCACTCCTCTAATTGCCCATGCACAGCACTTATGGTGTTCTATCACCTACATCTCTTATCCTTTTTGCCATTTTATTTTACTGTTAAGTTTTTTCACTCTGTTAAAGGTTATAAATAACATGTTTTAGACTAAATTATGCAAATGAGCTCTTCTTAACTATTGATGCACCTAGTTTAAAAAAATTAAAACGACTAATGTGATATTTCGACACAAGTTAACTAATGTTCACTACAGCGACGTATAGTTTTAGGAGAATACTCATATCCACTGTTAACTAATCAAACATTTTGTTTTCATTGTATGATTGTTTTGAATCGAAAATAAACATTTCTCTTGAGACAAACTAAAATAGTAAGATAACATTTATTTTAGAACGGAGGGAGTTTATTTTTAACGAGGAAAGTAAACCACACTTGCATGCACAATGTTTTGTATGTTTATCCTTAGATCAAGTTAACTGTAACCAAATAATTTTCATTAAGGATATTTTAGTCATATACAAGAATACCAAGCTTCTAAGAGGTATAATTCTATTTTAGGATAAACTAATGAAAAGTGGCTTGTGATAGATACTGATATGATTCATTGATTCTGTAAAAGGATGTTTAAATGTAACAGACATAAGAAAAAAAAAGTCCTAATGTGTCTAAAAGCAGAGGCAAAGCCATGTTATGAATCCAAAGGTTTAAAAAAAAAAAACTATTTTTAAGTTTATTTTATAATCTGAGTTATCGACTGGTTTATTCATTTTCATTCTAGTAGTATACGGAGTATATTTTTAAAATCTGTTTGTACAATGTGTCAATGTCTGCATTGTTTGTTTGGCAATCCTATAAACAATGAAACATAGCTTTCACTCGTTTTCTTGATATAATGAAAAAGATAATAATGTAGTACGTATCGTGTGGATGCAGGTGGGGAACTTCATGCATTACATCAGCAGATTTTTATCAGGATTCATAATTGGGTTCGTTAGAGTTTGGCAGATAAGTTTAGTGACTTTGTCAATTGTACCTGCGATCGCAATAGCGGGTGGTGTCTATGCTTACATTGCCACGGGTCTGATTGCAAGAGTCCGTAAATCGTATGTCAAGGCTGGCGAAATTGCTGAAGAGGTCTCTTTCTCTATACTCACTCTCCTTTGTACACTCCATAATTTGCACATGACAAATTCGTACATGCTGATCAACAATAACAACCTTCCATTATAGCCTGTCATCGTACCGTATGTACTTTCATCTGCATGCATCAATTTAGGTGTCTTCATTGGGACCAGAACTAAACTGAAACCAAAAAGCAAAATTTGGAATTGAAACAGTGAACCACATACAGACATATTTTGCTGATTTGAAAATTATAAATGTCAAAAAAGTGTAGCTTTAATATGAAAAATTACATATAAAATTAAAAAATAACATTTATATTTAATGTTTCTTAGGTGATCGGAAATGTGAGAACAGTGCAAGCATTTTCAGGAGAAGAAAAGGCAGTGAATTCATACATTGCAGCACTGTCAAACACTTATAAGTACGGCAGGAAAGCTGGTCTAGCAAAAGGCTTAGGCCTCGGCACCTTGCATTTTGTTCTCTTCCTGTCCTGGTCCTTGCTTGTTTGGTACACAAGTATCGTCGTTCACAAAAACATCGCTAATGGTGGTGATTCCTTCACCACCATGCTCAATGTTGTCATCGCTGGCCTGTAAGTTCGCTGCAAGTACATGTAGCAATTTTGACTCAGATTAAGTTATGAATGGACCAATTATATATATCTAATGGGTCAACAGGAAAAGTCAAAGCAAAACAAGTCAGATGGGTCAAACTGGTCAAAAGTGATCTAAATATATTAAAAGTTTACAACTCATAAATCATTGTATACGAAAAAAATGTATTAAAAGTTTGCAACTCATAAATCATTGTATACGAAAAAAAATTAGATATGGTTATGAACAGACTTTCGAAAATTGTAAAAAAGAATTAGAAATGTTGGACAAATGATGTTTGACATGATTCGTACGAAAAAATGACTTATTTTGACCCATTATTTGGACAATGGGCGTGTCAAAAGTTTTGACTTTTTGTCAATGTAGGTCACTCGGGCAGGCTGCACCAGATATCAGTGCATTCATTAGAGCAAAATCTGCAGCGTACCCCATTTTTGAAATGATAGAGAGGACGACAGTAACCAAAACGAGTGCAAAAACGGGCAGGACACTGGCCAAGTTGGATGGTCACATACGGTTTGAGGACGTGCATTTTAGTTACCCGTCAAGACCAGATGTAATGATCTTTGACAAACTTCGTCTCGATATACCTTCTGGAAAGATTGTGGCACTTGTTGGCGGTAGTGGTTCAGGGAAGAGTACAGTTATTTCATTGATAGAACGGTTCTACGAGCCACTATCAGGCCATATTCTTTTAGATGGCAATGATATACGTGAACTTGACATCAAATGGCTGAGGCACCAGATTGGGCTGGTAAATCAAGAACCAGCTCTTTTTGCCACAACTATAAGAGAGAATATCTTATACGGGAAGGATGAAGCTACCTACGAAGAAATCACTCACGCTGCAAAGTTATCTGAGGCGATTACCTTCATTAACAATCTACCAGAAAGATTCGAAACACAAGTGGGTGAACGAGGGATACAGTTATCAGGAGGACAAAAGCAACGGATTGCTATTTCACGTGCAATTGTCAAAAACCCGTCAATTCTTTTGTTGGATGAAGCCACGAGCGCCCTTGATACGGAGTCTGAAAAGAGTGTTCAAGAGGCACTTGATCGTGTTATGGTGGGACGAACAACTGTGGTAGTTGCCCATCGTCTTTCCACAATTAGAAATGCAGATATAATAGCTGTGGTTCATCAAGGGAAGATAGTTGAAACAGGGAGCCACGAGGAGCTCATGTCTAGACCCGATAGTGCTTATTCATCGCTCATTCAACTCCAAGAAGCAGCTTCGATGCATGGAGCCCCATCACGTGCCACTTCAATGGGAAGACCTTCAAGGTTAGCAATTTCTCTTATGATTTGAACCATTGTCCATGATCCAGTTAAGATTCGAAATATTGATCTCTTTTCTTTTGGATCATACCGTGTAGCCTTAAATTTTCCCGTGAACTATCCCGCACAACCACAAGGAGTTTAGGAGCTAGTTTTCATTCTGATCGAGAATCTGTAGGCAAGCTTGGTGTAGAAGGTGCAGAATATGCAAAGCCACCACGCATTTCCTCGAAAAGATTATATTCAATGATCCGTCCTGACTGGGTATATGGCTTAATCGGGACCATTGGAGCCCTCATTGCCGGATCCGTGATGCCTTTATTTGCTCTTGGGATCAGTCAAGCACTTGTATCTTATTACATGGACTGGGAAACAACACAACATGAAGTCAGAAAGATTGCTATTCTCTTTTGCTTTGGTGCTTGCGTAAGTATCACAGTTTATGCAATCACTCATTTATGCTTCGGGATCTTGGCTGAAAGGCTCACTCTACGTGTTCGTCAAAAAATGTTTTCAGGTAAAAATTGAAAAGAACACACATAGAATACAGATCAGTGCATCAATAATTCATATTAATGTATATCTAATCTCGATTTTTACAGCTATTTTGAGAAATGAAATCGGATGGTTCGATGACACAAACAATACAAGCTCAATGCTTGCTTCCCGTTTAGAAAGCGATGCAACTTTACTAAGAACGGTAGTTGTTGACCGAACAACAATACTGATACAGAATATGGGATTGATTGGGACGTCATTTATTATCGCCTTCATCTTGAACTGGAGGCTTACGCTCATTGTGATGGCTATGTACCCGTTGATTATCAGTGGTCACATCAGCGAGGTTTGGTCTATTGCTCATATTCCATTTTGCGTTCCAAATTTGAGGTTTTTCTGATCATGTTTATTTTCCTTCAGAAAATGTTCATGAAAGGGTATGGTGGTGACTTGAACAAAGCTTATCTTAAGGCTAATATGCTCGCTGGTGAGGCTGTCAGTAACATAAGAACAGTTGCTGCATTTTGTTCTGAGAATAAAGTGCTTGATCTTTATTCTCGAGAGCTCGTTGGACCTGCCAAACAGTCGTTTACTCGCGGGCAGATCGCTGGCATATTCTACGGTGTCTCTCAATTCTTCATCTTCTCATCCTATGGTCTTGCGTTGTGGTATGGTTCAGTGTTGATGGAGAGAGGGTTATCTGGTTTCAAATCAGTCATGAAATCATTTATGATTCTGATTGTGACCGCATTGGCCATGGGCGAAACGCTAGCAATGGCACCAGACCTATTAAAGGGAAACCAAATGGTTGCTTCGGTTTTTGAGGTTCTTGACCGGAGAACACAAATTGTGAGTGATGTTGGAGAGGAAATCACAAGAGTTGACGGGACAATCGAGCTGAAAGGTGTCAGTTTCAGCTATCCCTCCAGACCCGACATTTTGATTTTCAAGGATTTTGATCTAAAGGTTCGAGCAGGAAAGAGCATGGCCTTGGTGGGCCAAAGTGGATCAGGGAAGAGCTCTGTTCTTTCTTTAATACTACGGTTCTATGATCCAACCTCTGGGAAAATCATGATTGATGGTAGGATTTTATAAATATACAATACTTGCGTTTATGCATTATGTGAACTTGTACAGTTATACGAATGCTCATTTACATGACATTTTCACAGGAAAGGACATTAAGAAGCTGAAGCTAAAGTCTATTCGAAGCCATATAGGACTAGTACAGCAAGAACCGGCTCTTTTTGCAACTTCAATTTTTGAGAACATACTTTACGGGAAAGAAGGAGCATCAGAAGGCGAAGTGATGGAAGCAGCTAAGCTTGCAAACGCACATACGTTTATAAGTGCCCTCCCAGAAGGCTACTCAACAAAGGTCGGTGAAAGAGGGATTCAACTATCAGGTGGTCAAAAGCAAAGAGTGGCTATAGCACGAGCCGTGTTAAAAAATCCCGCAATACTACTGTTAGATGAAGCCACCAGTGCTCTAGACGTGGAGTCTGAGCGTGTGGTTCAACAGGCTTTAGACCGGCTAATGAAGAACAGAACAAGCGTTGTGGTTGCACACAGGCTATCAACTATTAAGAATGCAGACGAGATATCAGTGATCCAAAATGGAAAAATTGTGGAGAAAGGGACTCATTACAGTCTCGCAGAGAATGAAAACGGAGCATATTCAAAGTTAATAAACTTACAGCAGCAAGAACAGCATCGCCGTAAATAATAATTAACGGTCAGAGTTTTTTTAGCATATGTTCGGCCGATCAATGTTGTATCTTGATTTACAGAATATTATAGTTTCCTTATCACCTTCATATGATGATTTAAAGTGTGATAAAGTTATTGTTTCAACTACAATTTTATATTCAACTCATGCCCAACAAAACTTTGGGGTCGGCCTGGTAATCTTTGGTCGAGATTTTAGTAATTTAAGTTCTATCATTGCCTGCCTTTATTCTTTCTTTTGGGCATGGTAAGAATTTTCATGTATGATTCAGATTTGTAGCATTGAGAGCTCACAAATCATCAAAACACCCATACCTTGTCAGCTAAGTATATTAGACATTCATGCCATTCGAGTCTACATAAATTTGTTTGATCATACTTAAATATAGCTATTGAGATTGTGAGAACAATTAAGAGGAAAGCCATTTACGCGGGAAAAACTGTTAATTCTCATTAAAACTGAAATGTGAATACAAGGACTAAAGTTAAGCTATAAAAGTCAAACTTTTAATTTTATAAGCTATTCTAACAACTAAGCTGGACTCATACTACACTAAGCTACACTACTACAATACAACTATAAACTTGGATAAACAATTATAGTGTAGAGCTTTGGGTAATCCCTTGGTTAATACATCAGCAGCCTTAGAGGCAAATCCTAACCGGTTTTTTTTAAAACCGGTATAAAAAACCGTAACTGGTTTTTTAAAAAACCGGTTTATTTTAACCGAACCGGTTAAATATAACCGAACCGGTTAGACCGGTTTTCGGGTTTTTACGATACCGGTTTTTTACCGGTTTTAAAACAGGGTTTAACCGGGTTTTTAATAAAACCGGTTAAACCCGGGTTTTTTTTTTTTATTTATTTTTTATTTTTTTATTTTTTTATAACCGTTAATAGTTTTTTTAAAAAAACCCGGTTTTAAAAAAAAAACCGGTTTTAAATAACTTTATGGCTTCGAAAGATGTTTGTACAAACTTTGACATTTTGGTTGGTAGAAACGAATGGGAAATCCAAGTTTCTATTTTATCCGCTATGGCTCGTGGACTATTATTAACGGTCCAAGCTTCGACGGTAAAGCTTCGAATCGGCTTTTTCTATTAGCGGTTTAGAATTAGTATCGGAAAAAAAGAAAGGTCAAAGACTTAACCCCACCGAATCGTGGAAGTATGTGTATGTTTGAAAGATTATTTGGACGGAGTAGTAGATAGGGTAAAAATGATAATTCGTTGTTTTTTTGTTTGGAAGATTTTTATTTTTTTGGAAGATTGTTGGAATGGATTTGTTCTTTTGGTGATTTGGTTTGGATTTGTTATATTGTTTGGGAGGATGGTAAGATCAGATATTAGAAGACGTTGAAGAAAAACTAAGCAAAAGAAGAAGTTGATTTAGGGAGATCACCTCCGAATACCGAATTAGATGAAGGTGAGTTTGAAGACTTAGATATTGAAGACGTAGATGTAGAAGATTTTTTGAAAGATTTAATGGATTGAGTATAACGGTGATGGCAATGCCGAAGCTCGACATACTTGAGTACACTAATATGTTTTCGGGTGATGGTCATGGCGAAGCTCGAAATGTATTAGTATTTATATATTTTTAGTTGTATAATTGTATTGTTTAAATAAAAGTTATGGTTTTTGTATTTTTCTAGTATGTTTCCGGTGCAAAGAAAAAGTTATGATTGATATTTGTTTAGTTTGTTTCGCGTGTATTGTTTAATTAAATGTGTTGATTAATTAACAAGTTTATTAATTTAAATGTTCGAAGTTTTAAAAATTCCGAAAAAACCGCGACCGGTGGTATAAAAACGATTCAGAACATTTATAACGAAAAAAACGACGGTAAAAAAAACCGATTCTGAAAATTTATAACCAAAAAAAATAGATTCCGAACATTTATAACCGAAAAAAACCGATTTCGGAAAAACCGAAAAAACCGAAACCGGTTATTAGAAAAACCGGTTATTTTAAAACCGGTTTTCTAATAACCGGAAACCGGTTTTAACCGATTTTTTTGCACCACTAAGCAGCCTGCAATTTGGATGTAATGAAGATATGAAGAATTTGATTACTCTTTATCTAATCCCTCACAAAGTGGCGGTCAATTTCTATATGATTGGTCCTTCCATGATGATAGGATTTGAGGCTAAGGCTGTGGTGGATTCATTATCACTGTAGATGCGAATGGAAGTAGGCGTGTGAACTTGTAAGTCTCTGAATAGGCATTGTAACCAAGTAATTTCAGATGTACAGTCTGCTAATGCCCTATATTCAGCTTTAGTTGATGATCTTAAAACCACTAATTGTTTGTTGGATGACCAAGAGATTCAACATGAACCTAGGAAAATAGGATCTCCTTGTGACGACATTCATGCCATTCGAGTCTACATAAATTTGTTTGATCATACTTAAATATAGCTATTGAGATTGTGAACAATTAAGAGGAAAGCCATTTACGCGGGAAAAACTGTTAATTCTCATTAAAACTGAAATGTGAATACAAGGACTAAAGTTAAGCTATAAAAGTCAAACTTTTAATTTTATAAGCTATTTTAACAACTAAGCTGGACTCATACTACACTAAGCTACACTAATACAATACAACTATAATCAAGATATATGAAACAACCTTAAATGGATGTTTAAAACAATAGTTTCATTCGATGCATTTATAAAATATCAGAGTTTTCACATTAGATCTCACATATTTAAAAGTGTCATAACCTATACATTTGTAAAACTAAAGCTTTATGCTTTCAAAAGATGACATATGTTTCCAAAAGTTAAAGAATGCATCGAATTTAAAGAAAACACAGAATCCATCTTCACGATACCCCTGCAGCTTCCATCCAACTTCATACCTTAAGACCTGAAATTAAACATGCTAAAAGTCGACACAATGGTTGAGTGAATTCATAGGTATCAATAAAAGAGTGGACCACAAGATTTAAGTAATGGTAGACTATGAAACAATTTCAGTAGTCCAAAACATGTATTATTGCACTAAACTCATGACCCCGAAACCTTAACTGTCAGTGCCCCAAAATACATATAGGGTGCCTGCCAAAACAGTCTACAAGTTCCTCAAAATGTTAAATGCACCATGGCCAACTTGTGACCAGAAATTTCAGGTGGGGATTGTCAGTCCCGATAGATCTATCCATAACAATTGCGCTCACTACATTAGCAATTAACGGTTCATGATTTGGTAGGGACTTAAATGGCAATGTGGTAACTTAGGCAATAATATTCAGGCAATAATCTGGATAGCATACAATTTAAAACACTTGTGTCCATAGTAAAACAAGCATGTAATTTCACCCCGTAGAGTTTGTAAAACAAGTAGATGAAAAAGGGGCTATGAACTCACCTCAAGTGAATGAACGGATAGTGAATATCAAATAAGTGAAACGTCACGTAGACCGAATGCAACCTAATTATATATAGGTCGTATAAGTGTAATGTACTTAATGTAAATACCACATCACAAGTTATAATGTTACACCACCAACTAATACTTTTTGTTTAATTTAAAAGTGAAACAATATTTAAATCGCATTTGTTAAATAACATTCAGGTATTTGTACTCGTAAATAAAAAATAGTATACTTGTCCAATAATTTATTTATTTGTTAAAAACACTTGATTTAACGTTTTTATTATTCGTATAATGTTATCGTATAAGTAGTTTAATCGTCTTGTAAAATAATATTCATAAAGTTAAAAACATGTATAAATATTATATAAGTGATTCTAAAATGTTTCGCAAGTTTTTTATTAAAAACGAACCAACACTATTCATGTCAGGAAAAGTGTCTAGTTTACAGACTATACATCCGAAAATTATGAAAATCGGCAGGTTTATGTAAAATGTCGTTCCGAACAACTTTGTAGTTTTACACTTCGACCCAATCGGACCCGAAGGTCCTCAAAAACGCAGTTTCAGCAGCTGCTGGAAACGCACATTTTCACAGCTTTTATATATAGTGACCGAGATCTTTGAAACGGCGTAACTTCTTCGTTATAGCTCGGTTTTTCGAGTTCTTTATATGCTTACGATCCTCATGACATGTAGTACCTTAATAAAATATAAATTACGTGTTTTATTTTTTGATTTAAAACAGTTTGGTTGGAGTCTTTATATAAAAAGTATTTAAACTTATTTTTATAAACTTTTTTTGGCATAAAAGTAATACTACAAGTCCTCTATCATATTTTATACCACAAGTCTCATATATTTTTAGGTCCTCTAGTCCATCATTAGTCCAAGTAATGTCCATGATAATCTGTATATATAACTTTGTTTTTAAACTTTCAAACAAGAAAATTATCCATGAAGCTTATAAGTTAAACCATAACCATAATAAGTGTTCTTTTGTATTTTAAGCATGATTTTACTATGATCATACATTGATTTAAATGTATATATTTTTGTACAAAATCTATTTCATTTGTAACTCATGAAACAAAACAAAACCTAGGTGGCGATAACAAGATAACAAGTATGTATAATATGTTTTTTTTTTTTGAACAACGGATTTTATTAAGAAACTAGCAAGAAGCTAGAATTACAGAGAAATCAAAGAAGGGTTTTTA
>BQNB010118838.1:0-20919 GCA_026074375.1 Tanacetum coccineum
TTTCTATCTAACGACTTTAGTCCTTCGTGTTTATAATAATACATATGAAGCAAAATCTAAGATTATCATGCGTCCACAATAGTTAGAACTTAGTGTGAGTTCTGGGTTTACGGCTTACACCGTATTAAAGCTTCAAGTAGTAGGTTGGTTCGTATTTCGAGTTGGTTTCGGTTCCGCTGGTGGGTTGTACGTTTAGCAGTTGTGTTCATCGTTGGGCTTTTAGTTTCGATCATATCTCATATAATCGTGTGCATGTTCGTGTTCGTGATTTCGGTTTCAATCTATTGTCTTGTTCGGAGGTATATCTTGAACCACAAATCTTACACGCTTCATGTAAACGTTATGCTACAAAATCTTTTTGTATATCATGATACTATATATTACAGTAATCAATTCAAATGCATGTTTAAAACATGTAAATTGCAATGCATGAAACTTAAACAGGTATTATGTTGAAGATTTAGTCGTAATTTTAGTAAATAGTATTATAGTTCAAGCTGATCATGTACGATAATCATAAATCCTTTCATGATTTTCAATACTTAAAACAAGTTGTTTAGCTGATCTAATCACGCCGCGAATCGGATCTTTAAGTAAATGGTTCATTTGGAATAAAAATCCTTTTCATAGTTATATAGTGTATATATCAGATGTCATAAATCGTTCGAACTAACAAATTGACGTAAAACAGAATCGTAATCTTGCATGGTTTGTACGTTCATATATTATGAAGAAGATCTGTTTTTCTTTTACATGTTAGTGTTTAAAAATGTTTAGCTTTATTGATAGGTCATCATTATAAGAGTACATATGCATGAGTTATATTCTATATATAAAAAAAAAGGAATGTTACAAGTGTGCAAGTTTAAGCAGTAGACTATCATGATGAAATGATCTAAGTAATAATACTCACATTGTTTAAATGGGCCAATACTACAGAATAGAATATAATACAAAACATGATCATAAAACATGGTCTTTTAGTAGATGATAAACATTAATTGGTTTCATAATTTATGTAGATAATCTAAAGCGGGAGTAGGGCCGTCCCGTGGATTTTGGGGGCCCTGTGCTAAAACTGCTAGGTAGGCCTTTAATCGTCAAACTTTACATTACCATAAAAACAATTGAGCTTGATTTAAGTACACATTTTAGAGATAAATAATGATAGCAATAGCAAATTGTGCATTTTTACTTAGAATCATATCATGTTTTTCTTTTCTCTAAAATTAACCATTTGATTAAAAAGTACTCCGTATTTGTTTTAAGACAAAATCTCTGGAGTGCAAAATAGTAATATCACTAAGACGTCATGTTCACATATTCATTAATTGGATTTTGGTTTACTAAGTATAAAAGTAAAAGGGGTTAAAATCAAACTTTACATATTAACAGGGTAATAACTTGTAGAGAAAAAATATTTATTGTGGTCCACAGATAAAAAATTACGGGGTCATCTTCCTCATAAGAGTGTATAACCCCATTAAAGCATAACTCAAGCTCCGTTTTATTACACCTTCTAATCATTAATTAGTGAGCATATAGATAGTTTATTTTTCATCGGAAACACCATTTAGTACACTTAAATCATCCCAAACTTAGTTTTGTAAATAGCTAAATTTCAGAAATTTGGGGCCCTCAAAATTCCGAGGCCCTGTGCGGTTGAGCACCCTGCACATGCTCAAATCCGGCCATGAGCGGGAGTAGGTTGTATTTTCGAGTACGCGTTGATTTACTTTTAAGGTACATATATTCTATCCTTATTTTAAATATTCTTATGACATTTTATCCGTATCTAGTTACATCTTTGAAATCCCTATTTATGCTTCCCGGTCTATGATTTGATATTCTTTTGCTATCTTATTTGATAACCCATTTAATTCGTTTGAGTTATGCTTCATTTGATGTTGCTATATATGACCTATTTCGATTTGTTTCGACATAACCTTTGTTACCATATTTTATCTCTTTCGATATGCTACATAATGTTTTTGGAAACCTATAAGTTGTGAAAATCTTTTTTTGAAAAATACCTAGATAATGTTTTTGGAAACCTATGCTTAAAATGATTTTTATGAATACGGTGTGATACCAATTTTATATGATTGTCTCTTGATTTTTACGAAAGCTATGTTTACAAATGATTTTTTTTAAAAACGGTTTTTAGTTGGTTTTCTCGGTTTCTTCGACACGTTACATTATCTCTTTGATTTATTCCATTGCCCGAGTTAACTAGCTGTGAAGGTATCATGGCCGCGTCATTGAGGCACCAATGACGTGACACTATCTGTTACGGTGTGATCAGTCAATGGCGTCCCTATTAGTTTTGTTTGCTATATTATGTATTTGGCCATATATGATTTGATTTATTTTGTAGGGGGCGTATGGATGCATCCTAGATACTTTGTTCAGTTCAATTTTATTGCATGGTTTAGTGTGGTGTAAACACCACATTGTACATTTTGTTTCGGTACATCTGGAGCTGCAGCTCCCATGTACGATTTGATATGATATGATATGATATATGTTGGTTACTTGGTATATGTTTCGAGCTCGTGTGGCATTTCTATATGTTTGTTTGTTTTCTATTTCGTTTAGCTATCTATTTTGTTTGGCTATCTTTTACATTCAGCACTTATGATATATGAAATCTTCGTTACCAGGTTATGCTAATTCTATTTTGATTACTTTTTGCATATTTGATCTATCTATTTGTATATTCGTTTTCTATATATCTGTTCACTGAGCTTTTTAGCTCAGCCGCATTTCTTTTCCTCGCGGCACGTAACCAGGGAAAGTTGGGATACGAGTGAAGAGTGCATAGGGCTCATATTGGACCATTTTGATGAACTAGCATACCACATCTACACTCTAAGTTGTTTAGAAGTTGGATTTTGGATCCGTTGCTATCCTAGAAGACCTTTATATAATAGACTTTGTATTTCTTTAGTAATTGATGGAATTTTTCCAAACCATTTTATTAGTAAGTCTTCCGCTTGCGTATGTTTTGATTTCGTAAAAGTGACATCATTGACCCGTTTCGGGGCGCGGTGTTACAACATACCTGCAATCATCTCCATCGCGGTTTTGTTGAGAAAAATCTTGAGAAAAACGATATGACAGTGTGTTGTGAAGTTTTGTGAGTCCAAACATGTATGTGTGGAAGAAAGATTGAGAAGAGAAAGTGGGCGGTGATGTGTGACTGTGTGAGGAAGACACACAAACTGTGTGGAGATGATAATGTGAGATGATGATTCATTAGGATGGGTGGGTGTTTGATAACACGTGTCCTCACTTACCTAGAAGAATGGTTAGTTTGTGAGAGTATTTTAATATTAAAAGTACTGTTCACTCGATTATTAAAAGGTTATTTTCAAGTTACTGTTTAAGATGTGAGACAAAATACTACGCCTTTTGTTATATAGTATAATTAATTAAGCGATGAATATGATCAGGATAACAAAAATTTAAGACTAGCCATTAGCCATCAGACACAAGTTGAAGTTAAGAGCATAAGAATGTACAGGGCATTTTAGCCTCACGTTGCCCCTGAAACGAGTCGAAAACAGTCACGTGATACATGATTTAGGTCGCATACATATGAGTCAAAAATCTGTCAACTCTCAGTCAAACTGAAAAGGAAAACCTCATCCATTTTTTTGTAAATTCTTGGTCAAACCATTTTTTGTTTGGTAAAAGGTGGTTAGTGGATGGCTCAGTTCCTTTATGCCGCATAACTGGCCCGCAAGGTTTTACCCGTGCCATGTTAGTTTTTAGTGTTATTACTTAACACTATATATAGCAATGCTCATTTTGACACATTGACATGATATATTTATAATTTAACAAGTCTACTTGAATAATAAATAGGTTCGCTTGTATCTAAGGAATTTGCTTATTGTTAGACATTGTATTGACCAGCTAGTAAACCCTAGTATCTGTTGTTCTTTCAACATTTTAAGTAATCGATAGATATTTTATTAGTATTTTTATTTAGAAACGTTACAAGTTTAAGACCCTACATGTAATCAATAGATATTTTACTAGTTTTTTGTTAGAAACGTTAAAAGCTATGTCCGTGGCGTTGGTTATAGCTACACCCGGCTTTACGTTGGTAAGTGTACATTTATATGCTATAGTGAGTCTTAGTTTTCACTTTTACCACCACTTTTACTAAAAAAATGCCAAAAGAAACGATGAAGCTAAAAAACAAACAGAAGCAAGAGACCCTAAACTAGTTCTCCAACTACTAGATCTCTAACTAGCTCTCCAACTAAATCTCCAACTAGTTCTCTGACTAGTTCTCTAACTAGTTCTCGTCACAACCGTGCTGGTAACAAAGGATTTTTCAGTTATTCAATCTAATTACTCGTCATGCGTCCCCTATGAGAAAGTCAATTATAATAAGAAGAGCGGATATTATCAAAGAGGTTACTTTTTCTCATTGGTTGAGCACAAAAAGTGACGATGTTACGATACCTCTAAAGCCATCAACAAAGAGAAGCAAAAATGACGGACACGCAGTGATTCTTCTCTTTAGAAACTTCCTACGAACACATCCAATTTCTCATCTAATCATGAGACGAAAAAGGGGAATATCGCACCAATTACGAGCCATTCTCCAAACCTCAGAAGCAATGTCGCATTCAAAGAAAATATGAGAGGAAGATTCCACATTACCGTTACACATAGGACACGAGATCGATTGAATATCCATACCACGAGAAGAGAGAATCAAGCGATGAGGCAATCGATCAAAATACAATCTCAATAAGAAAATATTAACTTTGCGTGGAAGAACTTTGTACCAAGAAGTCGGGGAACCAAAGAAGGAAGAAGCATAGAGTCAATAATGTGACGCGTTTCCCCATCTGTGAAGAAACCTTCTTTTGCTATCGACCAAACACAAGAGTCCTCGTCCATATTTATGTCACCAATTACGAGCCATTCTCCAAACCTCAGAAGCAATGTCGCATTCAAACAAAATATGAGACGAAGATTCCACATTACCGTTACACATAGGACACGAGATCGATTGAATATTCATACCACGAGAAGAGAGAATCAAGAGATGAGGCAATCGATCGAAATACAATCTCAATAAGAAAATATTAACTTTGCGTGGAAGAAATTTGTAAAAAGAAGTCGGGGAACCAAAGAAGGAAGAAGCATAGAGTCAATAATTTGACGCGTTTCCCCATCTGTGAAGAAACCGTCTTTTGCTATCGACCAAACACAAGAGTCCCCGTCCATGTCAACAAGGCTAATTTTGGTAAGCAAGTCCCTCAAATAAGTCGTGTTATGAACACCGACATTGATCCTAGACCAATTCCATTTCCATTGCCCGTTTTCAATATAGTCGATAACGAGGCAATCTTTATCTTGATCCAAGCGATAAAGGCTATTTTACCGGACATGAAGAGGAGAATGGCCAACCCAAATATCTTTCCAAAAGCGTATACGAGTGCCACAACCGACGCGGAAACAGAGGGAATTAGGAGTGATGATGCCCTTCGAGCGAAGATAGTTAGAAGAACCAATAATCCTAGACCAAGTACCATTAAAGTTGCAACCTTGAATATCTAATCCACCCTCTTTACCATTTAAGACTTTGATGATTCTAACCCAAAAGGCATTCAGACAAGAATGCATCCTCCAACGCCACTTTTGGAGAAGAGCAAGATTGAAAGACTTTAGGCTACCAATATCCAAACCTCCTTTGTCGAAGGAAGAAAGAACGTTTGACCATTTAATCGAAGCAATCTTTTTGTTATCTTGAGAACCACCTAAAAAATGTAGCTCGATATCTTTCCAAGGCTTTTAAGACAAGCTCATGATCTTTTTAGATAGAAAGATAGTAGATACCAAGGCTGCCAAGAACCGCCTTTATAAGGGTAAGACGACCCCCGATAGAAAAAAGATTCGATTTCCATGAAGAGAGTCTCGATCGGAGGCGATCAATTAGGGATTGCCAGTTGAAACTGAGATTCATGTTGGAACCAATCGAGAGCCAAAGGTACATGAAAGGAAGGAAACCTGGAGCACAACTAGCACTAGCCATAATAGACACTTCTTCATTTGAGACTCCAATAACATAAATGATGGATTTGTGAATGTTTATCTTGAGACCCGAAGCTAAGTAGAAGACGTGAAGCTATTAATGCTAACTATGAAAAACATGACATCTAAGACGTTAAAACTTAAAAATTAGTTACATGAAAACTGAAGTTAGTGAATCTACTTATGCATCGGTCTCCTTTATACGAACACAATGATTAACAATAGACATGATATTAAAGAATTGGTGGAAAGAATATGACATGATAGTACAACATTCAAAGTCATCTAAAAGACTTTAATGGGTACCTTTGGTATTAGGATTCGGTATTAGTATGTGTTAGGGGTGTTCTTCGGTTCGGTTACCGGGTAGTTCGATTTATTTGATTTAAAATGATATTCAACATCTTCTCAAAAGTACCCGTTAAATGTTTGGCTTGATCCCGGTGCGTATCAAAAGTTTGGTGTAACTACATTAATGATCGTTACCTAATTATCATTAATGACAAACAAGTTGTAGCAGAACCAACACCCATCTTGTACCATTTACTTGCTATATCTTCACTTTGTTCGGATGTGTAGTAAGTTAAAAGTCAACTCTACAACCTACGGTTGCATTGTCGACGACTGAGGCGGAATACATGTCGATGACTGAGGGTATAAAGGAGTGTATCTGGTTACATGGTCTGGTGCAGAGTTTTGGTCTGAAGGTGGAGAAACGAGTGTTATTCTGTGACAGTCAGAGTGCTGAGTCTGGCTAAAAATCCAGTGTATCACAAGAGAACAAAACACATTAATGTGAGGTTGAACTTTATCCGTGATGTTCTGGAGGAAGACAGGTTTTCTATTCAGAAAATTGCAACTGAACATAATCCAGCTGATATGTTGACGAAGGCGCTACCAACGGAGAAGTTCGAGCACTGCTTGAACTTGGTTAATATTCGCAGGAGGTAAAGTCCCTTCGGGGCATCTGGTGCAGGAAGGAGACGAGTAAGAGAGATTCCGAGGAACCTTTGGCGGTTAGAGAAATTCCAAGTCAAGGTGGAGATTATCGTTTAAGTGACTTGGATTTAGCTATCTACTACTCGAAATAGAATGGAGGCTGACATGGTATGCGCACCAGGAAGGTTCTTGTGACATGGTATGTGTAGGTGTTAGGCAGTTTCCTTGTTGAATGGACCCTATTTATAGTCTTTGACTGGACCCTATTTGTGACACCCGTGATTTGAGCAGGTTAGTCAATCCGTTAAAATTGCCTAAGTATTTGTGTGTGCTTTATGTGTAATCTATGTGGCTTTGTTTGTGTGGTTGTTAATCATTTGGAGTTGAGTATGCATCTCAATGATGATGAGATTTGAGGTTTATGTTGAGAACTTCCATTTTTGATCACTTATAGTGATAATGGAAATGAGTGGCATTTTGAGTGAGTTGTTTTGGTTAATATGTGGATATCTAAGCGTTGGATTAATGTGGAAAATATGACCTATGAGAAGGGAATGAGTTTTGTAAAATATAGAAGTTTGTAGAAAACTTTCTAAAAATAGAAAGTGGTTTGGTGAAATGAAAGTTATATTTAGAAAGTCTAGTAAGTAGCGTTTAAGAAAAATGGTTTACCAAATTAGCTTAGGTTTTTATAAAACTTAAGGTATTGAAAGTAATTAATTAACTAATAAAAGATTTTTAAATTTTTTTTTTATAGAAAATACGAATTTTAGAAAGAAAAATAAATAAATAAATAAAGCCCGTAGGACTCTAATTAAGGATAATTATCTAGATCTTTTCTCCACACTATAAATACAAACCCATAACCCCAATATTTTTTTTAAACCGATCAAATATTCAAGAGCAAGAAGAGAAGAAAAAAAATATTTTTCAAGTTAGGGATTTTTGTGTTCACGAATCAAGGGTTTAAGGTACAAATCATTTTCTTTGTTTAGTTTTAATCATTATATCATGTAACAATTATTAAAATGGATAATTAGGGTATGATAAAATCTGTAAATTAATATAATTAAACTAGTTAATAATGATTAGGGATGAATTATAAGCATGAGGGTGTGTTCGGTTAGGTTTAGAATGCGTTAGAACTTGATTTAGGATTGAGCAGAATTTAGGGCTTTGTTGTTTCATGAATATCTAAAGGTTAGAAGCATGAATTGATGTAATTCCGGTGCTTATGATGTAGCTCAGAGAGTCTAGTTTTCAGAACATTCGGCCTCGAAATTTTTTAAGGTCGGGAAGTCATACAAATGTTGGTTGCACCAGAAGTGGTCAAAACAGTAAATACGGGTCAGATTTAGGTCAGATTACAAGGTGTAAAACCCCCATTTAATTTCGAATTAGGATTAGCCAACCTGCAGGAGTTTAGTTCTATGTATCTGTTAAAAATCCCCCAAAGGAGAGCTTCTGATTTGGAGTCTATGTATGGTTTTTAGGTCCAAACTTTTTGGTGTTCGTTTAGATCCAAAACTGGGTAGTTAAAAGTTTGATTTTATTTGGGGCACTTAAGGAGGGATATAAATTAGTGGAAAAATCATGGAGATAGTGAACTCATGATATTGAATTCTTTATTTTTGGTAAAATTTATAAAGGTGAGTAGGTGGGGTTTAGAAAATGGTAAAGTGACACTAAAATTCTGTATTTTTGGGTAAATTGTTGAACATTGAAAAAGTGTGTAAACATATTTGTAAATTTCGGGCATGGTGTCGGGGTGACCAATGAGGGTAATTAAACACCTTAGATATCCATCATATGATTGTTACATGTGCTTAAGCTTTTGGCTTAGTAGCGTGTAACATGTGTTGTTTTTGTTTGTGGAAGCTGCAAAGCATTAGGTGAGTTTCATAGCCCTTTTTCTTATGTTTTCTTAGGGTGAAAATGATGCTATGAGTTTAAATGTTTTAGTTGCTGTGATTATGTGTTTATATGTTATGTGGTACGCTTCATGTCTTTGTGATCAATTGGAGGCGTTTTGAGGTATGTGAGTTCGGTTGGAGAGTGGTGTTTTCTACTCAATCAAATCCAACTGAAGGGTTAAAATAATACTCAATGATGTGTTGGTCCAGGCCTAAGTATAAGTTCCAACTAGTAGACTTTTTGGTACGTAAGTGACATATTTAGGATCGGATGAGTACGCATACTCAGTGTTGTGATATGTGATTGGATGGGTACGCCTACCCAGTGTATGGTTGTTATGAGCTGTTTTAGTAATCGCAACAATTGTATGAAAGGTTATATGTGTCTTAAACCTATGACTCTCACCAACATTATGTTGACGTTTTAAAGCATCATTTTCAGGTGAGAATCATAGGAATAAGATAGAGAGAAGTAGCTAGAAAGAGACTATAGGATGTCATGGAGATTATTTCTTTATTGTCTTGAATATTGCATTGTTTGGATTATGGATAATTGTTGCATGTCTTTCTATTGGCGAGAACTTTCGTTTCATCAATAAAGACGCCTTTTGGGTTTGGTTAGTTTTATGGGTATTGTTATGACACTTTGTGTCTATGCTATGCTTATTTATTGCATGTAGAATTCTGTATATATATAGACGCCATTGTGTTGTGATGATATCATTTCTCGTTATGCCTCGCGTTTCAGGCTTGGCGGGGTGTGACACTATTTATTGTCGTTGACTTGACCATATTTATAGTAATTGACTGGGCCTATTTATTGTTGCTGATTGTGCTTGGTTATTAGGGTGTGTTTTAGGGTTTTCTACTACCTGAAATAGAATGGAGGCTGACATGGTATGTGCAGGTGTCAGGAAGGTTCTTGTGACATGATATGTGTAGGTGTTAGGCAGTTTCCTTGTTGACTGGACCATATTTATAGTCTTTGACTCGACCCTATCTATTGTCATCCCTGTTATGTTACCTGCACACTCACAAAACCCACCTGTGTGTGTAAATTGACAACCAAAAACAATCTCAAAACTAACAGAAAATATGGAATTTAAACAAAAAAAAATGGAATTTTGATACTCGGATCCGGAAGCTAACCTTAGAATTCGTGTCAATCCTCTATGTTGTCCGAGCTCCAATTAGCTTACTCGCTAACAAAAAAGAACAGCCACTAAGCTCATTTCAAAGCGCTTATTATAACATGACAGTAAAATCATTTGGGAATAATTAAAATTTTCCCCACCATTATAAAATAAGCTATTTTCTAAACACCTATAAATATCAAAACCTAATAAACATTATTATTAAACATAATCACTGGGCGACATCTTACTCCTTACTCCATCCCAGTAACTGTAAACAAAAATCAAAACAACATAAACAATTTCAAAACATATTACGAAAGTCAATTTACCTTTTCGTATTTTCCTTGCCCTCCCAACACCTCAAGAAAGCATGATCCTGGAAGACTAATCTCCCAACACAATCCACTCCTGCAACCACCAACTAAAGTCAAAAACAAACAAAAACATCCTAAATTTCAAATTAAAAATCAAGACTTTATCTATATATTTCTAGTTGAGCCCTAAAAATTTCAATAGAATCATTCAAGAAACCAAGAATAATGTAATATTAATACACTTTTAAGAAACATAAATAAACCACAAATCATAAATTTATAAACTCAAAAACCACATATATAATACCCCTAAAAATAATATGGGCATAATAGTCATATTATTAGTAAGTATGTTAGTGCTATAATAATTAACTAACATGTATGTTTTATGGTTTGTATAACGTTACGTAATAATTAACATGGACTGATAGATTATATTAACGAGGCGTGCGTGCCCGTGCGATGCACACGGGCTGTCTATATTGTTTTCGTGCGGGATTGCATATAATGGTTGATTGCATAATGATTCTGCGAGCTATTCATGTCTGAGTTTGAGGGTGATCATCGTCATCGATCAGGTTGTCGACTTGCTAAAATAAATTTGCTAACAAACTCTTAAAAGCTCGTGTGTTGCCTTGGCCTTGGTTTGGGTATTTGATTGGGATCTTAGTTTTATAGATTGAAGATTAGATCAATTGCAGGCATTCAGACCCGTGCGATGCACACGGGTTGGGTCTAGTTTTTGATTACGTAATAGTTATGTGAAATATTGATTGCGTTTGGATAAAGTATGATAAGTTAGGAAACATAGTATGCTATCTTTAATACCACATAGCCAAAAGAAGAGATCAAAAGAATATACATTACCCTATGAATGATAAAGTTGTGTACACGGGTTGCATCTAATTGTTGATTGCCTACAGGTTTTTGTGAGTTGTGGAGGTGTAAGTATGTTGGTGCATGTAATTGAAACGTGACGCGTAATGTTTAAGTAAATATGTATAAACTATTAATACAAATAATGTCTAAAAACGTTATTTATATTTTTTGACTTCTCAATTAACGTATAAAATGGTTATAAAACGTTATAAAATGTTTACGTAAATTGTTTGTTCAAACTTATTAGCCATTGTAAGGCATTTTTTGCAAATGTGAATGATATAACATATATTTCTAGTCTTTTCAATACACGACATTTTTTTCCAATATAAATGATATAACATATTTTACACGCATCATTCATGCATATCAATATACAATATTATTTAATATTATTTGGAGGAGAGAGAGTTCATTTAAAAATGAAAAGAAACAATACATAATGGATAATATATCTGAAAACACCACACAATGATGAATATGTTCTATAAACACAATTACTTTGTCAAATAGTCGAATAAAATGTATAGTTCGGTTAACAGTCCACTTCATTATTTCCCAAAAAACTTGGTTAGGCCCAAGTGGAGTGTTATTTCTTGAAAATTCAGCCCGTTTCTTATCTTAGCCTACTTAGTTAACAATATCTTTAATTTTTTTAGCAAGTACTTAGTTAACAAAATCACACCCCCTTATAACACAAACCCTAAACTGCTTCACCAAAAACTGTCGCCTCTCTCATTCCATGTGTGCAGTCATCACAAAAAACAAAATTTGCTACTCCTAAATCCCCCTTATCATCTTATTCGATTACACAATCAAGAAATCTCATCCATCTTTTTATTTCTTATGTTATCAAACTCGACAACCCATGAAGCAAAAACAAACCCTTTCTTTTCGGCTTCAAGGTCTTTTATAAGATCTCAGGTAGATTCGTTGTATTTCCTTTATTTTCTAGACTTTTTGAGTTGAATTTGAGAAAGAATGGAACAACCTTGTTCTTTCTTATAATTTTTGAATAGTAACAAAGAAGGATTGCTTCACAAAGATCAATGATGGTTTTGGTTTGAATCATACACGATTTGTAAAGATCTGTACAAAGTAGAACAATCTAAGATCATAGTCTTTGTTTTACAATTTGTAAGAACACATTCAGATCTTTGTTGGTTATAATTATTTGATGTTTTGAGGTAAAGTGACATTTATATTTGAGTTGATGAGTGATGGCGAGGGTATTTGGTTGTGTCTATATGTAGGATTGAGAACTATTAAAACAACAGCGAAACCACCAAACTCGAAACACCACCTATTAAGATTCGGTGATGTCGGCGGCGGAAACAGTTGATGTTGGGTGCGGTTGGTGGTGAAAGAACTGCTTGATTATGTTATTTATATGTAGTCTAAAGACTTTGAAGAAGTTGAAAGATAAATAATAAATGTTTCTAAGTCCATATCCTTTGTTCTCCCCACCAGTTTGATACTGCCCCAATGAGATCCTTTGTATTATTGTAAATGTTTGTAACTCTATTCCTTTGTTTCCCCCCCACATGTTTAAGCTTTTAATGGGTAGTATCTTTTAATATAATTTCCTGCATGAACTATTATAGAATTAAAGGATAGTCTTTGAGTTATCTCTACTTTATGTTGTATGCATTAAACTTGTGTACTCTTAGTTGTGAGTCTTGAACCCCTTAATCATGACTATTGCACATTAAGTTAGAGGACTAAATCTTTTAGTATAATAGATATTGATTGATGACTAATCTACATGATGGGTACTAAGCTAAGACTCTCCATCTCAGAATGCTTTTAAAAATAAAAATGACTTGACGTCATTATGGGCTATGTCTTATAATCTTGTGGATTATGTCTAATATAAATAATTTACCTAATTTTGAGATGACTGAGATAATCTTCTCTATCTCTACACTATATAATAGAATAGACCATGACACATCATCACCACGTCATCGTCCAGTCAATGAAGACTCATCGATGATATGGCATGCAAATTTTAAAAACAAACTTCGCAAACTTATCCAACTTTGCAAACTTATCCACCGAAATTTTATAAGATATCCAATGGCAATTTTTCAAACATAAAAGTCAAATTTTATTGCTCGGTTATCTCTACTACTTTATAAAGCATTTAGCGAATTTCTAAAATTAAAAGTACTTAAAATTTTAAGTAAAAAAGATTACTATAAAAATAAGTCTTAAGTAGTGCAAATCATTATGCACGTTGTCAAATCTTTTTATGCAACCAATAAAATTCTGCCAAACAATTTAACACCTTCTTTAAAAGCCATTAAAAAGGCTGTTACATTCCAAGTTACAAAACATAATGTACAATCTTTTTATGCAATCAATAAAATTCTGCCAAACAACATAACACCCTCTTTAAAAACAATTAAAAAGGTTGTTACATTTTATCACTATAAATATAACTACAATCCATTTCACACACCACACAAACATAGACACAACAAAAAAATACCCACTATTCTCTCATCTCATAAAAACTATCATCCACCACCCCTACATCATCACGTCGGCCCTACCACCAGACGTCACTACCACGTCGGACGTTACCACCACGCCGGACGCCACCAGCCGCTGTTTGCCGTCGGCTTCCGCCGCCGCCTCTGCCGATCTCTCGCCGGAATGACCGGCTGCTCTCCCCTACTTTAGCTTGATCACCATCTGGTGCCAACCGCTGCTACCATATCAACATGATGCACGTGATTGTATCTCTTTCTCTCTTTCTTTTTCCATGGATCTATGTTCTTTAGTGAGTTTTTCTCCACTTTTTTATCTTCTCCTTTTTGATCTATAAAACCAAAGTAACATCCCTCGAACCTTAAGACTTGTAACAGCTGAAAAATAAGTAACAGCTCTCCAATATTGCTATAATCATGCCTTAATAATGCAAAATCTTACCACATCCTTAACAAAATGCCACTATAAAAACATGTCACACGTAATAGGTACAATCTATATCTATACTACTTTATAAAGCATTTAGCCCATCTATTTTTAGAAGTCTTAAAAAATTAAGTAAAAAAGATTACTTTATTAGGAAAGATGTAAAACCATTAGAAAATGTACATCATACACATTTAAAAGCCTTTAAAATCCTTTAATAGCCAAAACTTGTAACACCCCAAAACATGTAACAACCAATTAAATGGTAAAGCTGTAACGGCCCATATACGTTTTTTAATTCAGTCAACTTGTAACTGCTAACATTGATATTGTCATCAATTCAGTCAAATTGTAACTGCTGCATTCATGTGGTCCATTTGTAACGGTCCATTAAACATCATTTAAGTGTAAACCACAAACTCAAATACGAGTATAAAAACCTAACACACTAACAAAATTCATTACACCATTTTCATCTCTCTATTTTATCTCTCTTAAAAACACAAACACCTTTCTTTTTCTTTATAAAGCATTTAGCCCATTTATTTTTAGAAGTCTAAAAAAATTAAGTAAAAAATATTACTTTATTGGGAAAGATGAAAAACCATTAGAAAATACTAGCCGGGTACCCCCGCAATGCGGCGCCGGGTACCCGGTAACTAAATATAGTGGCGAGCAAACGTTGTTCATTTATATGTTTTTTCTAACATAAATTTTCAAAATAATGACAAATTTTAATTAAAATAAATATTAACCATACTGATGCAACTATTTCACATCCAAATAACTTAAGGTTCAAATTAAAAAGAGTAACATAAGTAGTTAAAGACATAAATTAAAGATAAACGTCAATACAAATGAAATGTAATAGACATTAAAAAAGTTAACTTGTTAACAATATAATAATCGACTAAAATAATTAATAATAGAATTGTTTACAAAAAAATATATTTTTACCTTAACGATTGATGAAGATTTGACTTATCCAATGATGTAAGCCATAATGTTAGAACCCATTAAGTTATAAATTTTTAGATTAAATTTTTGAAATGGATTATTAATGTCAATCATGTATATATAGAATTCACAAATCAACTTTTTTATATAAAGCAGTAGAGATACATACTATTAAATAAGCGGTTTCAACATTAAATGTTTGTAACCACATTGACCATCAACATTAACTTAAAGACCATGATTATGGTAATGTAACCACTATGAATTCATAGAGGAAGTTATGAGATTAATTGTCCGATTAATGTTCATAAATCCTTTTGACCAGGAGTTACAAACTCATTTAAATGACGTAAACCGAAAATATATATTAACTGTTTTTTTTTCAGACAAAGGATTGATTGTGTGTATATAACATGGGTACAAAGTGATGTTAGTTGGGCCTTTGTTAACAAAACTAGAACATTGTTTTGTAGACTGGATATATAAACTTTACTATTATAAATTAAGCGATCTATATTTAAACGAACCCATTCTTCCATACAGCCATACTCCACCAGCCAACCACCATCCTCCCAAACCCTTTCTCTTCATCATTTCTTCACCATAACCAGAACGCATAAAAAATCATATCGAGTTTATTTAGTTTGGTGAATACATTAGGTATTTATAGAGTTTACCTTAAATTTAATAGAAAACTTGAAAAACATCTTCAAATACAAATAATTGCTGGATTGTGAAGTTAACTGCTAAAAGCCTTTAAAATCCTTTAATAGCCAAAACTTGTAACACCCCAAAACATGTAACAACCAATTAAATGGTAAAGTTGTAACGGCCCATATACGTTTTTTAAAACAGTCAACTTGTAACTGCTAACATTGATATTGTCATCAATTCAGTCAAATTGTAACGGCTGCATTCATGTGGTCCATTTGTAACGGTCCATTAAATATCATTTAAGTGTAAACCACAATCTCAAATACGAGTATAAAAACCTAACACACTAACCAAATTCATTACACCATTTTCATCTCTCTATTTTATCTCTCTTAAAAACACAAACACTTTTCTCGTACTTTATAAAACATTTAACCCATCTATTTTTAAAAGTCTTAAAAAATTAAGTAAAAATGATTACTTTATTGGGAAGGATGTAAAACCATTAGAAAATGTTCATCATACACATTTAAATAAAAGCCTTTAAAATCCTTTAATAGCCAAAACTTGTAACACTCCAAACATGTAACAACCAATTAAATGGTAAAGTTATAACAGCTCATATACGTTTTTTAAGCAGTCAACTTGTTACTGCTAACATTGATATTGTCATCAATTCAGTCAAATTATAACTGCTGCATTCATGTGGTCCATTTGTAACGGTCCATTAAATATAATTTAAGTGTAAACCACAAACTCAAATACGAGTATAAAAACCTAACAGACTAACAAAATTCATTACACCATTTTTATCTCTCTATTTTATCTCTCTTAAAAACACACCTATCTCTTTCTTTCTTCAAACCACCAAATTCCGCCGTCTCACATATTAGATTTTGCCGCCACTACCGTTTAGTTTTGCCGCCATCTTTGCCAATATCATGTGCTCTCAGCCGCTACTGCCGCCATTGTCTTCGTCGTCTGCCAAGCTAATGATCATGGCTTTGGAGGAATACGGGTACCAAAGCAGAAGAGGAATACGGGTACCAAAGAAATGGAGGTCTTCTTATTCCGGTGACGTCATTTTTTTAAAAAAAAGGTGATGAAGGTTTTGGAAATGAATGAAAAGGGTTTAAAATGTTTGATTTGGATGATTTTGTTAAAATGTTTGATGACATCATGGTTAATTGTTGCAAGGATGATTTCAAGAAATGTTAAGGGCTTACATCGTTGATGTCAAATACTAAGGTTTGATGGATTTGGATTATTTTTTAGGGATAGAGTCTTGTGAATTAATGATTGATCTGCAAAGCATCTGTGATCCTGAATCTATTAACTTTTGATGAAGTGGCTGAGATTTTTAGTTAGTTTTTTTTCATCATGTTATGTTAGTGATTTGGTGATTGTAGTTTTGAATTGATGATCAATGATGATGATGATGATGATAACCCGTTTGGGGTTTTATTTTGTCGAATTGTTAGAATTTTAATATTTGATTTGTGATTATTGGGGTGTTTGGAATTGTTCAATTTACTTGACTAATACTTACATTCTACAGTAATTTTCTTTTTTCTTCTTTTTATTATGTAGTGATTGTTGACTGTTAAAAATAAATATTGAAATTTCCAAGTTTATCATTTTCAATATCATTAAAAACGTGTAACCGCTTAAACCATCATTGTAACGGCCTCCAATAATTATTAAAAACGAGTAACCGCTTAAAATCATTACTATCAATAATGATTATTAAAAATGTGTAACCGCATCCATAATATAAATCCACACAAACAATTTCATATCTCCCACACACAAATGTTTTTTGTTACAGCAAAAATAGTATCTTAATATATCCTCACTTTCACTCATCAACTCTTTTCGGTACTTACTGCAGAGATTTTTTATTTTTTCGTTGGAAAAACGCTTAGCCGGATAACATTTGATCGCCGCAAAATATAGTCACAGGGTACCCACCGCCGCATTGCGCGGGTACCCGGCTAGCCTATACATGATTAGTTTTGACAAGATTTTGATAACTTAATAATAATAACATAAAATTAAGTTATCCATTATCATTTTAGATACACGAATTCATGTATTCAATTCCTTTGTTTTATCAATTGTTATGTCATGTTTAATTTTCATTAACTTCAACGTCCGAACACATTAAAATTATGTTATAGTTCCATCTTCTTTCGAGACTCGTTAATAGGAGGATGCAACAATATTTTTGATTAATATACACGCTCACAATCTTTTAACAGCAAATTCAAAACCATTTAAAATATGAGACAACAAAACATACAAAACGGTCCAAGTAAATATATTTATTCATTTTTTCTTTGGGTTAATGTATTTCTTTTACTTTTTTTGATAAATTGAGGAGTTAAAACTTGGCAAGGGTAGATATGCATTAATCTGTGTATTTTTTCAAAATTTTCAATCTTTTAAAGCATATCTAATAGAAATCTCTGACTTTTTTCAAAGTATTAAAATATATCAAATGGTAAGAAGATATCTAAGAGAAGCTTAAAACATATCCAACGAAAGTTTAAAAGACTAATAGAGATAACATATTACGTAAAATTAGCCCGCCTGTTGGGCAGGTTAGAGGACTAGTATCATATATGGTTACCAACGGGCATTTGGTTCAATGGTATGGAGGTTTTACCCTCCTAGGCAAGGTCTCATGTTCGAGTCTTGTCTAGGGCGATAGGGGTTTCCTCCCGCGTGCGTAAAGGGAAGGGTGCCATTGCCTTCTGGGCTGGACCCAACCTGGTTGTGTGGGCTCGCTACGCCTTCTGGGTTAGGGGTCATGTAGCCACAAATTGCCGTTAAAAAAAAGTATCATATATGGTTGGCGCTTTATAACCTTATAATATTATTAGTAATACACTACCAACTAAAACTATGTAAATATCTATAATAATATATAATGCATTTAGGACATTCTAAATTAGAATGTCTTAAAAAATTAAGAAAAAAAAACATTTCTATAACAAGGAAGTTAATTTTGCTTAAAGTAAAAAATTCTACCAAAAACATAAATGTCTTTAAATTTTCTTTAAACCTAATTATAAGTTACATTTAAAATTTTAAATATCATTACATCCATATTTGTAACGGCCCTACAATATTATAACAGCCTATTAAAGTCACTATAATATTGACATCCCAAAATTACTCGGTATAAAAGACGAGAAAAAAATACACAACACAAAAATACACATTCGAATGCAACACAACAATCTCACAACCACGGGTTGTATTAATAATTTGAGTATATGCTATTTTAAATCCTCCCTCCTCACTCTTTATCTAAATTCAAACCACGATGGGAAATTCATTCTATGTCAACACAAATCATCAGCCGTGATACTTGTAATAGGCCATTTACACCCGATTACCACAAATTAAGTAAGGACTTGTAACAACCCATTGTTACTCCCTCCAAACTTAAGTTGAGACATCTAACAAGCCTGCCATAAATAAAACCCCGATTAGCACAATTAATCAAGTAATTAAATAGAATCTCACTTATTCCTACATCTAACGAGTTTGTTTATGTTCGTATATGGTTCTTTGTTGTCTTATATGGCTCGGTTATGGAATAAACAGAAAAGGAATTTGGTTGATGTGTTTATTTGGAGAGTGTATGACGAAGTGGTAGACGTGTGTAATGTGGAGAGATAAGGAAGTTGTGTTTCATGAGTATGTGTATTTGTTAACTATTGGAGAGTTTTTGTGTAGCAGTGGGAGAGTATTTGGGAGGAAGGAGAAATAAGGGGGCGTGTGTGATATGAGATTAGGCCTACAATACGTTTTTGGGCCGAACCTTACTTCATCCGATTATGATTTGTGTCACTTCTTGGGCTATTATCCGAAGTTAAGTTGTTAAAACATAATTAAAAAAAAACTTACACAAAAACGTAACAAATAAAAACAATAACCTCACTATTGTTAAAACATAGACACAAAAAGACATTTTTTTAGCAAAAATCTGAATTAAAAACAAGAGGGGCCGATACTTATTTTAAGTAAAAGTTGCTATTCATTCATAAAATTATTGTTAGCAAAAAACGTATAAATGAAAAACGTTAGATTGTCACAAAATTTAGTTATTGGGTTTAGCCCATTCTATTTTTATAAGTCTTAAAAAATTAAGTAAAAATATTACTTTATTAGGAAAGTAATAAACCATATTAGTCAAGGATTAGTGTTTCCTTTAACCTCTCATAGCTGTGTATAGTCTAAAGATAGTACTGATTTATTCCAGGGTGCTGTTGGTTTGACCCTGCCGGGTAACTGAATATTCTCATGTTCCGATTGTCGACAAAAAACCATCAAAGTGCTCCCCTTTAGCCAGACTTCCCGCATTACTGTGATCAAGAGGAAGCGCTAAGGTCTATCTTGCTCACTATATACGTTTTTAATACAGTCAACTTGTAACTGCTAACATTGATATTGTCATCAAGTCAATCAAATTGTAACCGCTGCATTCATGTGGTCAATTTGTAACGGTCCATTAAACAACATTTAAATGTAAACCACAAGCTTAAATACTCATTGAGTAAAAAAACCTAACACACTAACAAAATTCATTACACCATTTTCATCTCTCTATTTTATCTCTCTTAAAAACACAAACACCTTTCTCTCTCTTTCTTCAAACCAACAAATTCTGCTGTCTCACGTATCAGATTTTGCCGCCACTACCGTTTTGTTCTGCCGCCACCTTTGCCAACATCATGCCGTCAGCCACTACCGCCACCATTGTCTCCGCCGTCTGCCAAGCTAATGATCATGGCTTCGGTGGACTAGATGATTATCGTCTGCAAACCACAAGGACGAACGGTGTAGTTTACTCTTATTATATAAATACGTGCCATAATCTCTGTCATTCGAGTCACCACTTGCTCTACAATTACTAATCTATCGGTTGATCTTTCACGATACAAAGAACCTAATAAACCCTATTTTATACATGTGGATAAATACACAGACAGATCTATAAAATAAAAATAAAAATAAACAACACATCGAAAAACATATAGTTCTTGCTACAACAGTTCACGTCTAAGGTTGAAGTGAGTCATCGAAGAATAGCGGAATTCAAGCTCGCGGTTTTTGTTCATGTCGTATACAAGT
>BQNB010118839.1:0-17488 GCA_026074375.1 Tanacetum coccineum
CTTATGATGTGGAGAATCTACTTTTGATAAGCTAATAATCCAAATAACACATTTAACTATCTAAATTCTATGATCTAGGAGGCAAACTCGGCAAAGAAAACTTAAAGCTTAAAAACTTAATAAGCTATAAACCTTAATAAGCTATTTCAGATTCTAAGCTTTTTAAGACTTGTCTATCTACTTATATGCTATGAATTCCAATTATAAAAAACAGATATTTAAAGCTATGAAATTCAAATTAAGAAACTAAGTCTAGATACTACTGTTTTTGGATTTTTGAGGATTTTTGATGAAATTTAAAGCTAAACTATGCACAGGCAAACATAACAAGCTTCAAAATGAAATTAAGCTCAACTAAACCTACAAACCTACTCTAAACTTATTCAATTATGAATATTAAACTGACCAAAGAAAAATATCCAAGTTACTTTGACTTTTGATGTTCAAATAGTACTAATCCAAACACCCCTTAAAACTATGACAGATTTCATTAGCTTATGATTCTAAATTCTAATTATTGAAACCTTAATACCAGATAGCAAGAAGCTTATAACTAACCTAGTGAGCTTATTTTAACAACTAGATAAGCTAGAATTTAAGATCTACCAATTACTCTAATATTTTTGGTTTTTTAGTGATTTTATGACAAGTTAAAAAGTAAACTATGATCTAAGCTATAAAAGCTAAAAACAGATTAAAGTGCATGATTATTAAGCTTGTCTAAACAGTAATAAGCACAAATAAGCAATAGATAAGCAGATTAGCAGAACTAATAAGCTACTTAAGCAGTTTTAAGCTAGAATTTAAAGAACAAAGGAATTAAATGAAAACTTACAAAATGCTTCAGCTAAACAGAAGCTAATTGCTCAAATGAGCTTATCAACAGCTCTGGCTTATCATTGATAAGCCAGTAAAAGTCCTTGGAAGCTCTTCCATTGTTAGCTTCCCTTCCATAAGCCTTTTATCCAAATAGCCAAGGTTTTTAACTGTTTTTAAAGTTAAAGTAGATTAAATGACTATTTAAGCTCAATCACAAGCTTATAGACTTGTGAGAGCTTATAAGAGCTTATGAATCCTTACACTATCACTAGAGCTTATATAGAGCTTTTTGACAATTTATTAAGAAAACTTAAATTCCATTAACTAAAAAGCTTGATTACATTACTTGAAAAGAGAATTACAAACGTTTAAATGAAAATTACATTTACTTGAAACTTAAATCTTAAGCTAAATTACCTAAAAAATCCAAAAGCTAAAAACTAGAAAAAGATAGATTCCTTGTGTGTGAGGAGTGAAGGGCTATTTATAGCCATCTTCTGAATCTTCTAGGCCTCTTGGGGCAGATATGGCTTCTCCAATCTTGTCCGTACATTCTCTCAATGATTGGAAGAGCAATCTTAGTCGTTGGATCACATCTTATCTCACACGGATTGCCAGCTTGGCAATCCGTGATTGAGACAGCTTGTGCTTCTTTTGAGAGTGTAACAAGTGTAAATTGCCATTTCCTTTGTGCTTCCTTCAATCCAATGTGGCATTCCTTCTTGGGTTTTAGCCAATGAGAGCTTGAATATGACGTTTGTTGCTGCCAAGGTGTACTTTAACACCTGAATTGTCCTTTTTGGCCCTCAATTGGTAAAAGCCCTTTGATTTGACCCTGGGTGAAAAGGAAGAAGAAGGGTGAACAGTAGTAAAACTACTTTTCCCGCTTCTTTTTTACTATAAGGGTGTTTGATTGTGTTGACCCGGGTTTATTTCTTCTTTGACTTGGGTTTGGGCCAGGTTATAAGAGATTTGGGCCCGGGTTGTGGAGTATGGTTTACCCTTTTGACTTATAAAAAGACTTGGGCCGGGTATTAGGGAATTTGGGCTTATGGGTAAAGGGTTTTGGATATGGGTTTTAACAAATGTTAACTTCTGTTTTATAAATGTTAACGGGTGTTAACATTTAGGGATTAGGGACCACTTTTGTAATTTTGGATTTTATGAGGGACTGAATTGTAACTTTTGGATTTGTCTTTTTGTGACTTTGACTTTGGTTGACCAAGTTGACTGAAGTTTGACTAGGGTTTGACTTTGATAGCTTCCTCTCGGCTTTTTGTGTGCTCTTCCGTTCTTGTGTTCGTGTTTGCCCGGTTTTAACCGTTTTCTTGTGATTTTTGCAATATCCGCACCTACACAATAAGAAAGACAAAACAAGCAATATACAAGCCTTTAATGCACAGTTTTGGTCTTTTAAGGGTCTATTTTGATATAAAATGGATATGTGTTTTCACACATATCAAAATTCCCCAAACTAAACGATTGCGTGTCCTCACGCAATATTACATGCCTTATAACTAAATACCTCGAAACTTCCCCAAACTAAATCTTTGAAAAGTAGCAAAGATTTTCGTGGAGAAAGTTAAGAGATCACAAGTTATAAAACACCCCTATTTTCCATTTTCTAAAACCTCTTTTTCATTGTTTTCGACTTTTCAAGATGCATTTCGATTCCGAGAATGCCCCAAAAAGGATAAATTCATCGTTCTCAACTTTTTACTTATCCAAGCCAAGCTTAAAACAAAATCACAGCTAAATATTAGTAAGGATGCTGACACTACTCTTGTTTGCAACTTGTGAACTTTTTACTCTCGACATTAATTATATCTTTAAGTGAGTGTGCTATTTTGAATTTCAACCATGGATCAAATTTTTTCAACATACTATGCTTTACGTTCTACCTTAGAATAATGATTTTAAAGGCGAGATCATCCCATGTAGCGACTTTTGTCTATGAGTTTAAAGGCGAGATCATCCCATGTAGCGACTTTCGTCTCGGCACATCCCAACCTTGCGGCTAAGTGACCAGGCTTTTGACACCTCACAGAGACTAGTATCGGGACTCACGGACCTTTGGTTTCAAAAACTCTCAGGTTTCCTGAATATTCATAGCTTATAAAATAGAATAGTCAAAGTGCAAAAGCATATTTGAATTTAACAAAAAGAAGTCAATTATTAATTTAATTTAACTATTTAGACATTTATGCAATTGTAACCCTCGACCTTTTAGAAGGCTGCAACATCGGTTGTGAGCCGGCAAGATGCAGCAAACTTTTATCAGTCTCGGATCCTTATTCTTACTATGGGCTTTCTTTAGAAGACTACCACATCGGTTGTAAGGGCGGCTAGAGGTAGTAAACTTTTAATCAGATAAGCTTTTGATATTTATATTTTTATCATTTTTAACTTTACATTTTTTTTATATAAAACTTCTTTTTGAAAAATTCAAGTATAAATTTGAACTAAGACTAAATTTTTTGCTATATATTACATAAAAAATTGTTGATTTAAGTTTAATCTCCAAAAACAGCACATATATTAATCAAACCAACGGTCTAGAGCCTTATGGAGAAAAGCAACAAGTTATATACATGAGCTCTTAAGATTTCCAAATAATCTTTGTTTAGCATCCTACTCATACTTAACTCTATCATTTTTCGTTCTTCGCAAATTAACGAACGCTTAGCCTAAAAGTTAAGGAACAAGCTAGAGCTCAACACGCTCAATCGGCGTCAAAATGTACTCTGATTCTTACCAGCAAGTAAAGTCAAAATTGTGACAAAAACACTTATTATTTTTTATATTTTTCTACAAATAAAAACTAAAATTTATAAATTTGTTAAAAAAAAGAATTTTTTTTTGGGGGGGAAAAAGGGGTACGTGAGTCCCTCCATAAACAAGAAGTAGGTGCTCTCCATCACAAATCGTTAGACTTCACTCCCCTCTATAAACGATCAACATCTGTCCTCAATCGTTTCCTTGGCGCCGTTTTCTATGCACACAATCTACCTAGAGTTCTATTATTAATTATCGCAAGTATAATATGTGTATCGATAGATGAAAGGATATAGGATTTCCCTAAAACTAATTGCAAACAACAGCTAGGAAGTCGAGCTGGAACCGGGCACATAAAAACACCGAACATGGCAGACCGCTCTTCAAGCAACAACCTCGTTTCGGGTATATTACTCGCAATTACACATAATCTCAATGCACACAAACTAAAATTAATACTTACGAACGCGCTAGCAGCCTAACTAGCCTCATCACAACATACTATATTAATATTCGAAAGAAAAAATTTTGATAAGCAGGGGTGCCTGTAATACAATCCCCCATAATGGTTTGCTAGGTCGCTCCGCTGATAATAAGGATCCGGGGCGTGTTAACTTATCTGATCATTAATCAAAAGGGCCTTAATATTAACGAACCGTCACCAAAAGGCCGGTTATCTCATGCTTACATTGGATTTTTTAAGTATTTGGTTACAAAAGCCCCCCACACCTAAATATATAAAAATAATAAATCAAAACCCCCACCCCCACCCCCTCCCCCCCCCCCCCAAGAAGCTTTTTACTTGATATGTTACAAAGATTTACAGCCCATAAAGATCAATCAAAATGTAATGCGACTAAATCTTTAATGCTATGACTTCAGAAATATAACCCCCAATGTATCCTTCGCACCTCGTGCTTTAATGACCTCCTTGAAAAAACATGCATTTAAAAACATTCAACATAAAGTTGGTGTGAATTTCATAGGTTTAAAAATGACATGCTAGGAACGCAAGATCTTTCCTGTGATTAATTGGCCAACAGATGCAGACATCACAAAATGTATTACATTTTTCACTAAGCACATGACACGAAAACTCGACATTAATTGATTACAATATATAGATATATATTGCCTTACATTGCCCTTGATGATGTTCAAACCTTACAATCCTAGTTTCGACATGAATACTGTTCGTTTCTAATGATAAGTAGTCAACCGAACGGGGAGGAATGGAAGCTTCATCCTAAATAGCTTACGTTTATAACATCGCGTTCGCATAATGTAATCCACGACTAAATATATGGAATGTAACAGTCATGATTCATGGGCACAGTAGGTTATCGCTACTTAGCAAAAGTAATCATGATAAATGGTACACTTGCGTCCAATTTGTAAAAGTGCATATGTTTCTTCACCCCAAAAAAAAATTTTATAATGTATGTTAAAGTAAAAATGTGGGCTATGAACTCACCTAAATGATTTGAACAGAAGTATATCAACTACTGATAAAGCGTCACGATAATGACGAATGCAACCTAATAAAGTATAGGTCGATTATAGAAGACTGCTAAGCATACAGCCGAATAGTACTACAATACAATGACACATTTATATACTTGTAGTGAATTTTGATAAAATCATTGATGTATTTAGGATATAATAAAGGTTTTGATCTTTTATAATTAACATTGTACTATCGTTTGGGCTATCATTAAGGATAAAGGTCATGACAGTAAGTTTGAGGAGTCTAGGACACTTTAAATCGTAAATCCAGAACTCGTCAATACGTTACTCCGAAGAGGCCTCAATTATCCTTTATAAATTCCCTACTATTATAGCAATTGTAGTTAAAAATTGATATTTTAATTCATTAAGAAAAAATGTATTGAATTTTACTAGCGCCAATATATAAATTATAAAAGTAGATTAAAAGAAACTAGTTTTGAGAAATAAGTAGTTATAACTTGAACTGTACGTATATCGATTCGTTTCTTAACAAAATAACTTGATTCCGGAGTCTATGATTATCTAATAAGACTCTACTTTTCAAATATATAAGTTATTTTTAACCACTTGTTTTATCAATATTTTTTATACTCATTATGGGTATCAATTAGGGTTTATCGGTTTTGATTATGTTTACATAATACTTTTCAATAAAACAAGCATAACAAGTATCGATATGATATGGCATGCGTTTATAATAGTAATAGAGTATATGTTGATAATGGAACCTTGTTGAAGATTATAAAAACACATAACACGTTTTTCCCAAAATAAGATCCTAAATAGTTCCACGCTTAATTCAAAACCTCTTTTCTTGCAAAAATCTTTTCCAAAACTTAGCCAAATCTTCAAATTTCTCTTAGAACACCTTAGGAATGTTGATATAACGACACTTATATGTTCAAGAAAAAATAAGAAAATGGATTCTTTTGGAGGGTTTTTTGTTGAGGCCTGTGAGCTTAATGGAGGTAAAGGATGGATATGTTTGAATTATTTCCAAAGTAAACGATAGAAGTGTAGATGTGGTTTTCTCTTAACTGCACTCTATTTATACTAGCTAAGATCTTAGCATATTCCTTGGTAACTGCGCCTTTGCCAAGGTGTCAAGTTGGTATAGCCAAAGGTTGAGAAAACAATGGGTTGGTTTTTGGCTAGTCATAGGCATAAAGTGGGTGAAAAGGTTCTGCAATGAAGGGTTCTTATTGCTGTCATGGTGACCAAAAGGCCTTTAGATGGGCTTACTTACACGTTTTTAAGGGTTAGGTTTAGGTTATGTATGCATTTGTTCAATTATTACTAGTGTATATATGTATTTATAAAGCCTAAGTAACATATGTTTAATTAAAAGATAACTTTGCATATGTAAATGTATTAATTCAATTCCTTTAATATGAAAAGTCTTATGTGATAAATATATTGAGTTTTTAATTATACTTTAAGTATTGCGTTCAATTGTGGTTATTGTGAAGCGTAGATAATTAACGTGCTTCCGGGAATGCTCTTCAACGCACTTTATCGCGGGAACGGTAAACATTTTACGTACCCAACCCAAACTAAAATGTGCAAGTTGATAATTATCCTTTAATAATCATATAACACTCACCCCCGATTGATGACAATATTTAATCGTTTTAAATGCCCGTTTACATTGTTATGATCATTTTTAGTTTACGCGATTTAACTTAAATTTTTCAGTTTAAGAGCAACCGCGTTAAAAACCCTTAAAAATAAATTGTTGCATTACATAAACGTCGTTTAATGACCTAAGTTTCGAGGTGGTTTTAGTCTCTCCCACGTTTTAATGAGCCTTTTTGTCCGCAAGATTATGACATGGCAATTGCGATGGTGGGTCTGGGAAGAGTAGTGAATATTTCTTCCTTTGGAAACTGATCTTCACGTTCCCAAGTTAATACTCAGGGCCCCGCCTTAAGTTCATCGAAACTTGACCAATTGGGACACTTTTAGTCTCAATTGTTTGACTTTCACGATCATGATTTCACCGGCTACCTCAACAAATGAGCTTTTCATCCACTGGAGTCCTTCCCAACGGAATGACTAATGATCACGTCTGAATAACATATTCTTAAGTTGGATTTCATGAAACGTATTGTGGGGACCCTTTTGCTCAGCTCTTGAGGAAGCTCAAGCTTGTAGGCAACGGATCCAACCTTTTCAACACCTTGTAAAGGGTCCGGACATATCTGGGTTTTTTAACTTCCCGTTTGCCAAAAACGTTACGACCCCTTTCCAAGGCGAACCTTAAGCATAACTTTGTCCTCCAACTTGAAACTCAATTGGCTTACAGCTTTAAGTTGGCGAGCTCTTTGTCGGATCGCGAGCGGCTTGCATCCTTTGCTTGAATGAATGATTATCTCAGTTGTTATCATTGCACTAATTCTGGACCAGTGAGTTGACTTGCCCAACCTCAGCCCCAGCAAACGGATAGTGGTGAACGACATTTTCAGACCTTAAAGTGCTTCAAAGGGTGCTAGCCTTAATGCTAGCGTGATAACTGTCTATTGTATGAAACTCGTCCAATGGCAAATGTTTAACCCAACCATTTCCAAGTCATTTAGCATAGCACGTGTATATCTCGAGAGTTTGGATAGTCCTCTCACTTTGTCCGTCAGTTTCCGGATGATATGCAGTACTCATTTTAAAATCGTAGCAAGTCCTTCTGAAGTGCTTCCAAAAATTTGATGACGCTAAATCGCGGGTCAGTGATAACAGATAGATTTATTGATACTGGTATTCCATGCTTCGTGACTACTCCTTTTAGAGTACATCCTCGCCAGTTTATCCAAGGGGATCAGTTTCACTCATTGCATAAAAATGGCTCAGACTTTGTACAGTCGGTCAACGATTACCCAAATTAAGTGTTTCATAATCCCTGCGCTGTGATGAATTTAGGAAGCTTTTTGACAAATCCTCGTGATGGTTGTCCCACTTCCATTCAGGTATATCGGGTTGCACTAACAAACCCGATGGTCTCTTATGTTCGGCTTTGACCTTAGCACATGTCAAACACTTGCTAACATAGGTGGAGATGTTTGCCTTCATATTGGGCCACCAGTATAGCTTCTTCATGTCTTGGACTCTTGTCAGAACGGATGTTGAGTTTTTGTTTTTATGGGACTCGTGCATGATACAGTCCGTAAATCGCCCATAACAAGGTAACCAACTCCTTGCATTGAGGCATAGGAGTTCCATCCGTACGCGGTTCCAACTTTTTGTTCTGAATTTCTCGAATCTTTTGAATTTCAACCTAAAATACCTCCAACATCCCTCCGTCTTGTTGTTCTCCAGCTTTCTTGCTTCTGTGGGGCATTAGGATTTGTTTAGGAAGATCCAAGCCAATAGTCATCACTAAGGCCCCCGAAACTCTTAGTGGTTCTCGTTCTTCAAGTCGGAAGCAGTCAGCAACAAACATTCGCCTTCCTGGGTGATAAACGATTTCACATTGTAATCACTCAGCAACTCTAACAGCGACGTTGCCCTATTTAAATCCTTTTCTGATCCAAGAATGTGTTGTTAAACTCTTATTGATACAGTGTACACTGTGCACATGGTCCCGTTCAGATAGTGCCTCACACTCTGTAGAGCGAACACTTAATGCCCCAAGTTCTAAATCATGTGTTGTATAGTTCTTCTCATGAATTTTTAACTGACGTGATGCATAAGAAATCACCTTTTCTCTTTGCATCAACACTGCGCCCAAACCCTTCTTTGAAGCGTCACAGTATGCGATAAAATCTTCGCTTCCCTCAGGTAAGGCTAGGATTGGTGCACTGCACAGCTTCTGTTTCAATAGTTGAAAAGCTGCTTCTTGTTTATCACCCCAATCAAACTTGATACCTTTCTGGGTTAGTTTGGTCATTGTTTTGGCTATCTTTGAAAACCCTTGATAAATTTCATAATAGCCGGTCAAGGCCAAAATTGGCGAATCTCTGTCTTGTGTTTTAGGAGGAGCCCAATCCTTGATTAGATTCAATCTTGGGGGTCAACGTGAATTACCTTGACAGTCAATCACATGTCGAGGAATATGTTACTCTGAGGGATCCAGATGCTCACTTAGAGAACTTGGAATACAAATTCTTCCTTCTTATGCAATTTTAGATTTGCTTAAGATGTCCTTCTTTTCCTTCTTAACTTTTGGAGTAGATCAAGATTCATCGATGAAGACAATTACAAACATGTCAAGGTACGGTTTACACACCGTGTTCATTAAGATCCATGAACACGGCTGGTGCATTAGTTTAAACCATATAGGCATGACTTGGAATTCCTAGTGACGTTATCGGAGTCCTGAATTGCAGTTTGAGGATAGTCTTCTTCTCAAACTCTCAACTGGTGATACCCTGACCTTAGATCGATCTTTGAATAAATACTCGACCCTTGTAGCTGGTCGAATAGGTCATCAATCCTTGGGAGTGGGTAACGGTTCTTTACCGTCAATTTGTTCAATTCTCTGTAGTCGATACACATCGGATAAGACCCTTCTTTCTTCTTGACGAATAGGAATGGAAGCTTCCCCAAGTGTGGAATTGGTCTTATGAAGCCCTTGGTCGTAAGTTCTTGTAGTTGCTCCGCTAATTCCTTCATTTTCGACCCGGTGCTATATCTATATGGTGCCTGCTACAGGTGTAGCACCATGGTACCAATCGATTCTAAATTACACTTGTCGAGTGGGTGGTTTTTACCGGCAAGTACTCGGGAAAAACTTCAGGGAAAATATTCCGAACAATTGGCACGTCTTCAAGTCGCTTCCCCTTTGACTTATCTTCGTCCTTGGTGGCGGTGATATTTGCTAAGAATACGTGACATCCTTTTGTAAATACTCTTGAGCTTTAGTACACGAGATGATGCTCAATCGAGTCCCGTGTTTGTTGCTGCTTCCGTCACCTCGAACGATTAAAATTCCGTCTCCAAAAGGAATACGAACGATCTTTTCCGCACAGACGATAACGGCATGGTATTTTGCCAACCAATCCATACCAATGATTACGTCAAAACTACCTAGTTCTACGGGTGATTAGAGTCTATGTTGAAAGAATATTTAAGTAAGTTTGAGCGTACACCCCTATATAGTGTTAACCCCAACTATTCGCCCGTCGGCTAGTTCGACATCGGTACATTGATCTAATGCAGTTGCGATTATTGTGTGATAACAATTCGAGAGAAGCTAAATTGTAGTAGAGTAGATATAAAACTTCCTTAATCGGCACCAGTATCAAATAAAATAGATGCATAGCGATTGTTTAGGAGAAACGTACCCGTAACGACATTGTTGTCCGGGTTTGCCCCTGTATTTCCCACAGCGTATACCTTTGTCGGAGCCTTGGCATTTCCATCCCGATTACCCCGATTGTTGTTGTTCTTCAATTTCGGACAATCCCTCTTGATATGTCCCTGAGCACCACATTCAAAACAACCATTGCCCCCCTGATTAGCCCCAAGGTTGGCATTTTTGGGAGTCTTGCAGTCACGAGATAAGTGACCAAATCGGTTGCACTTGTGGCATTTGAAGCACAAGGACCGTAGTTGGTGATATGTTTCACTTTAGAACACCAAGGTCTAGGTCCTTCGTATTGTCCCCTGTCAACATTCCCTGCGGCATAGGCCCTTCCGGTGTTTTGCCTCTTGTTTGCTTGCTGAATCTGGTTGTTCTGGGCAGAGTCCTCAGCTTTTCTTTTGTTATCAGCCAGACGTTCAACATAGCCTTGGTTTTGTCCTCATTAAACTCGTAGTAAACTCAATAACCTCTTGCATAGTTTTTGATTTTGATGCCTTTACGGCTACAAGTTTCATATCGGCAAGCACGATAATAATCTTTCAATTTGGTTTCTGACTTTCCGGAAACATTCTTGGCACACATCAAGGTCTAGTTGTTGAAATCGTCGATATACGCCACCACATCGGTGCCTCTAACCTTAAGATTCAACTCTCAGCCTCAATTTTCTTAATCTCGCCCTTGGGCTGTATTTATCAGTATCTTTTTATCAATGTTGCCATGCATGGCATGGCTGCATCAGGAGTAGTGGTCATTAACATTAGGCACAGTTCCACCATGTAAAGAGCATCGTCTTGCAGGTGCAAGTCGCAAATATGACTTGATAGCTATTGTGCAATTGCTAATACGAACCAGACTCCATCTTTCTCAAAACCACTCGGGGTAAGTCCAAAAACTCCCTCTGTGCCCTTGAAGTTCAAGGTTGGGCATTTTAGGACGGCCGGGTAGGTTGCAATCACGAGCAATTTGCACAGGCCTTTGATACCTTACTCCCGAAGAATGGCTATCTTCACCATTCCTGGTTGTATCACGTGCTGCATTGCAAGCCGTAACACTTCGTTAATCTATGGCCTGCTGTTGGGCACTATGTGACCGAGTGGGGGGTTGGTTAGTAGGTCTGTGACTGGTGGGGGAGTTGTGGGTGACTGGCCTTGACCTCGTGGTTCTTGTGGGCCTTCCTCTTCGGTGCCCATTTTCTTAAATCATAAGAAAACATAACACCGTTAGATTCAAAAAATCTTAACCATTACCGATGTATACATAATGAATAAACCGGGATCACAAATCAATGGGGAAAATTTACACATAGTATTGAAATTTACAAATCGACAATATTCACGATAAACCTCGATTTCATATTAAACATAATCCTTCCTTTTCATATTTAATTGGAAAATAATACATGATTGGTTTATATACAAATGATATAACAATAGGTTACAAAGACCTAAATAACTAAAGCCTATACTAGCCTAGATATACCGTAACACTTAGTATGCAATTACAAGATGCTATTCAAAACACAAAAGTTCTCTATACGCCTGCTAGCTGGGAATAACCATATACTTAACAGGCTTGCATAGCATAGCTTTTCACATAACCAAAATTCTAGGAACAACTACCAGGCCTCCTCTGGTGAATCTGAGGCTGTGCGGACCTTCTGCGGTTCCAATGCGGCCCTTCTGAAACTCAGCCTTCTGTGTATGTAGCCCCTTTAGCAGCTTTAGTGCCTTTAGGTCAACTGAATTGTTCTGGTGGTCTGCTGCCTGTAATCAAGAAATCAATGCACGCTGTTCCACTACTCGTAGTACGTAGTGCCAAAACATAGTGAACATGTTATCCCATCATCGCTTAACGTCCATTAGGAAATCCCAGGCCTCACGGGCCATCCAAGCCTCCCTCTCGACCATAACTGCTAGATGATGGTGAATAGGCCTATCACTATACAATAGGTCGACTCGGCCTCTCAGCTCAGACCGATCGTCTCGAGCATCCTCCATCTACCTGCATGATGTAGTCATCCTGTCAAAAAGTTGGGTAGAGAGATCGGTAATATTCGATTGACTCCCTCTATGGTGGTTGGTGCGATCTCCTCGATGGCTTCCACCAGACCATCCCATTCATCCGTGATGCCATAGTCTAACTCCCTAGATATCGGACATCCAGGATGTCTAGGAGCGTCATCTACCATATCGACAAATTTATAAAGGTCTTCCCTTGCTACAAAAAAAAACATATAATAAAAAGGGGGTCTCCCTTGGTATGGCAGGTAATCATGCCTAGCCGCACCGGCCCACTGAAGTCTCCTCCGACCTCGTAATATAGGGGTAGAGAAAGCAAAGACGATGGCCACTTCCGAGGGTAGGTAAATCAAACTCTCGGGAATCTCAATTCGAGTAGGGCTAATAGGTGGAGATAGTTATTTGGGGGAGGTCGGGTGGAGATGGTGGAGTTGGGGAAATGGTGAGTATTGAGATAAAGATATATAGAGTCGGAATACGATCAATAGATGGTTAAATAGCGGACTTTGTTAGCGTCGGCAATATGCTAGGGTGTCCTCCTCTCATCCTCCTCCCCCCATCATCTCTCCTTGTCTGCAGTATAGTAGGCAGGGTCCTCCTCATCCTCCTCCTCTGGATCAGACTCGGGAATATATCCTGGTGTGTGTAGTAAGGTGAATCAACAGCAGGTAAACGGTTGTCCTCAGCTGAAGACATGATCCTAGGTGGCATAAACTTCTGGGGTACTTCATGGCTCTAGGTACATATGGTATGTAAATAGGATGAAAAGGGGGTGCCTCAGGGCCAAGCACGTAATCCGGTGATGGTGGTCCGTCAACTCCTGGTGACCCCATGTCTGAATATTCCAACTCCGTTAAGTATGTAATAGTAGAATGTTTGGAATCGGACATGATAATATCTGAAATTTTTAGTAACTTATATAAGTATGCTAATATAAGACTTAGTAGTAATTTACATACTATAATGTAAACACGTATACTAATCATGTAAGCACTTAGTATTCTAACTAATGCAAACAAATAATTTATGTATGCCCCGAGAAAACCCCTTTTTATGATGCAATGTTTGAAAATGGGTTATTAGTCCAGCAAAAACATTTGAACCTGGTTCTCTATAACCTTGGCTCTTTGATACCAATCTGTAACACCCCAAAATGAGGTCGACAGCGGTAATAAGGATCCGGGCGTGTTATTTATATCTGATCTAATAAACATGATAATATTAAGAACGAACAAAAAAAGTCCGTTTTAAACTGATACATTGGATTTATTTAAGTATTTGTTACAAAAGCCAGAAGCTTTACTTGATATCGTTACAAAGATTTACAGCCCATAACAGATAAACAAAATGTAATGCGACTAAATCTTTAATGCATGACTTCAAAATATAACCCCCTAATGTATCTTCGCACCTCGTGATTATGACCTCTGAAAAAACATTGCATTTAAAACATCAACATAAAGTTGGTGAATTTCATAGTGTTTAATTAAATGATCATGCAGGACGCACGATTTCCTTCTTGGTGATAATGGCAACAGATGCAGACATCACAAATGTATTTACGTATTCCTAAGCTCATGACACCGAACTCGACACTAAATGTAATACAAATTATAGATATATATTGCCTACATTGCCCGCTTAATTCCGTGAGATGTTCAACCCTTTAACATCCAGTATCCGACATGAAATACGTTCGTTTCTAATGATTAGCTAGTCTCATACGAACGGGGAGGAAGTCATCCCAAATAGATCTATTTATAATCATTCGCGCTCACATAATGTAATCCACGACTACATATATGTAATTTAACAGTTCATGATTCATGGGCACAGTGGGTTATCGCTACTTAGGCAAAACGTAATCATGATAAAATGTACACTTGCGTTCCAAATTGTATAAAAAAGTGCATATGTTTCTCACCCCAAACTTATAAAGTATGATTTAAAGTAAACGTGGGGGGCTATGAACTCACCTCAAATGAATTGAACAGTGTATATCATCTACTGATAAAGCGTACGATTAAAGACTGAATGCACTAATAAAGTATAGGGACGATTAAGAAGATGCTAAGCAACAGTACAAAATAGTACACAATACAATGCCACATATATACTTGTAGTGATTTTGATAAAATCATTGATGTATTTTAGGGATATAATAAAGGTTTGATCTTTTTAATTAACATTTGTACTATCGTTTGGGTATCATAGGAATTAAAGGTCATGACAGAAAAGTTTGAGGAGTCTAGGACACTTTATAATCGTAAATCCAGAACTCGTTAATACGTTAACTACGAGAGGACTCAATATCTTTATAAAATTCCTTACTAATAATAGCACTTGTAGTTAAAAATTGATATTTTAAATCATTAAGGAAAAATGTATTGAGTATATAATTATAAAAAGTAGTTAAAGAAACTAGTTTGAGAATAAGTGTTATAACGGAACTGTTACGTATCAGATTCGTTTCTCAACAAAATTAACTTGATTCCGGTAGTCTATGATTATCTTATTAAGACTTACTTTTCAAATATATAAGTTATTTTTAACCACTTGTTTTATCAATATTATTTTATACTCAAATATGGGAAACAATTAGGGTTTTATGAGTTTTGAAATATGTTTAACATATTATTTTCAATAAAACAAGAATAACATCGTATAGATATGATCCATGGCATGCATATATTATTGTAATAAGTTATATGATGATAATGGTACCCCTTGTTGAAGATTATAACAACACTTAACAAGTTTTTCCCAAAATCAAGATCCAAAAGTTCCAAGCTTAACTTCAAAAACACTTTTCTTGCAAAATCTTTTCCAAACTTAACCAAATCTTCAAATCTTCTTAGAACACCTTAGGAATGATATAAGAACACTTATATGATCAAGAAAAATCAAGCAATGGATTGCTTCTTGAAGGTGTTTTGAGCCGTGAGCTCTAATGGAGGTAAAAGAGGGATATGTTTGATTTTTCAAGTAAAGGTAGAAGTGTAGATGTGGTTTTCTCTTAACCCTTGCACTCCTATTTATACTAGCTAAGATACTTAGCATTTTTTCCTTGGTCTCTTGAGCTTTTCAAGTGTCAAGTGGTATAGCCCAAGGTTTTGAGAAAACAATGGGTTGGTTTTGCTGTCATAGCATCAAGTGGTGAAAGGTTCATGCAATGAAGGTTCTTATTGGAGAAAGCTAGAACTCAACACATTCGATCGGGTCAAAAATTACTTCTTATTCTCACCATCGGAAAACCTACATTCGTGTCTTAACACTTATTATTTTAACTACTAATATATTTTTTATATATATTTTTTTTATTTATATTTTTTCATTTTTTTCCTACAAATAAAAACTTAAAAATTTAAAATTTTTGTGGGAAAACGGGTACGCGAGAACAAAACAATAAGCAAGCAACATCAAATCGATAGATTCCCTCCCCAAACTAAAACGAAACATTGTCCTCGATGTTTAAGGCGGGTCTCTACGCAAATCTAAGCCGTTTATGAATTATGCAAAGATAAACGTGAATCGATAAGATGAAAGGATATCAGATTTCCCCAAACTAATGACAAGCAAAGTTAGGAAGCTCGAGTGAACCGGGACACAACACCGAACACGAGAGTCTTTAGAAAAGTTGGGTTCATCCTGCAAACAATCACAAGCACAAACAACAAACATAAAGAACGGAAGAGGCTAGCCTCAACACATCGCAACACATTATTATTAGAACAATAGAAAATGGATAAGCATGGGGTGAACTCCCACGAAGCGGCTTGTTTTTGTTCACCGAGTCGCAAGCTCGACTCGATCCCTGAATTCATTTGTCCTTAGGGAGAGCAACACTTAGAACAAGAAACTTCCATTGAAAATGCCACCGGCTCTAGATAAGAAAATGGAAAGGTGATGATGTCGGGGTCAAAAATGGTGTCTTCACTCCTGAGAGAGAGAATAACAGGAGAATCCTCAGGGTAAGTGAAAAATGGAAGAAAAGTCCAAATGACAAATGTGAAGGTATTGACATCTTCAATATTTAAGGATAAAACAATTTCTCCTTGGGTAAAATCTTCATCATTCATGGCCGTAGCAGGCTTAAAATTTAAGCAAACATCTGGTGGTTTCGGTGGAGGACGAGGAGATGATGGGTTGTCTTAATGATCAAGGTTAGGTAACTCAATATCTTCATCTTCAGAATCATCATTCTCAACACCTGGTGGAATTAAATCATCTGGAACGAGGAATATATCGATCTCTTCTTGAACGGGTGCACTATCCTCAACGGGGATAGGAAATACGAGAAGAGATTTGATAATTGAACTCGGATTAGCATGAACATATTCCTGTGACCGGGAAGTTGAAATTTCACAAAGCAAAGTCATACGATTAATATAATCCTCATGTTCACGAACGGTCCTTGAAGGAAATGTTATAAGTTCACCGACGAACTCATGGTGAAGAGGATCACTCCTTGGAGAAAAAGTAATCGATGATTCATTTTGTTCTGGTTCATGATCGAAAATCACTTCTGGAGCGAGATTATGGGTGGTATCATCACTAAGCAGATTCTCAAGAAAAATTGCGTCTCCTTCTGAATCGAAATAACCTTCCTCAAAATTAGAAGAAACTTCCATGGCTAGAAAAGCATCGATCTCATCAATATCGTCTTCAGAAGCAAAACACTCAACCTTATCAGACAAAGGTGTGTTAAGTAAAACTGGCTCATCAGAAACGTTGGAATTTTCGACATCTTCTTCCATTTCATCAAAAAGAGGATTTATGGTGCTAGATTTGAAATTTTTGTCAAATTCAAAAAGAGGATTTGAGTAAACTTGAAAATTCTCTTCATGCAAGTCCTTCTTAAGAGTCGAATCATCATTACCCGGTGGTAACGAATCAAGAGGAGCAAGTTCATCGGCAAACTTCTCAAAATTATCACTAGTCTTCACCGGAGAAGAACTAGGAGAAGGATCATCAGAATGAGTAGTGGTACTGGTGTGTGTTTAATTACACATACCTTTTACCTTTAAAAACGAGCTAAAATAACCAAAAAACGGACTTAAAATGCCAAAAATAT
>BQNB010118840.1:0-20919 GCA_026074375.1 Tanacetum coccineum
GGGAAGGATGAGATAGTCTAAAGAGGAATGTGTTGACGAGAGGTTGTTAGAAAAGATTGATATATCATTTGCACTAACAATTGATGTGCAGGTGATCATATCGAGACAAAGGTGGATGATTGGGAATTCAAAGGTTTGTTTGGTGTTTTGTTGGTTGACAAGATGTGAAATGAGGTGGTAGTTCTTTCATGGTGGAAGAATAATGAGAGACTCAACAACGTGGTTACTCAATAACACTTAAAGATTAAATATCTTCTTGATGTTCTTCACTTTCTAGAAAGTGGAAGGTTTTGTGAAGGAGTAACATTTGCATTTGGCAAATTACTTAAATATTTCAAATGAATAAATTAAGTTGTCAAGAGATATAAGAGGAATTTTAATAGTAACATGACTATTAGAGGCGAGAAGAAACGTTTAGAAGTAAGAGGACTCTTAAAAGTAAGAAGAACCGTTCAGAAGTGAAAAGCCATTTGAGGTGAGAAAAGACGTTTACGAGAAGTGAGGACCAAGATGTGAAGGGATTTGTGAGTATGACGATTGTAAAGATTGTGTTTGAGAATGAGACGCATTTCATTATGAAATTCACTTGACTTTTGACAACATATGCAACGACGCTTATGAGTGTTGGGATAGGAGGATAGACGTTAGCTCGTAGCAGTAAGAGAGATAGAGAAAGGATGTTCGTTTTATGATTTAAAAAAGAAATGACATATATCACAAGCCTGTTGTCGGCGGTCCTATATATATATGGGGGCCGCCTGTTTTAATCAGGGGGGTGCCTAGTTTAAGGGGACCGCCACGAGCAGAGATGTTTTGGAATTTGATAATTTTTTGTAAAGGGAGTGACATTTTAATTTGCATTTAGCCAATTAAAAATGCTTAAAATACTACGGATGAAATAATTAAGTTGTCACGACACGGAATGGAAAATAAACTAGAATCGAGACTAGTTGTAAAAGAAGAGAAAGATTTACGAAATGTGTTCCATCATTCCTAGACCTAGATAAAGACAATTTAACGATTCACAGTTGAGGGGTAAAGAAAGAATGTCGACGATGTTATCTTCAGACGTAACCTATTCGAATGAAGATGTTTCCATTTGAACATTATCCCGAAGGAAATTGTGACATAACTTTGGTGTGTTTCATACGCGAAAATAATAATAATAATAATAATAATAATAATAAACATAAAAACAAATAAAGATGAAGGCGACGAGCTTGACAATATCAAGACGGATGGTGGTCTTCTCGAGTATTATGAATGTTTATAAAACAATCTTATGACGAGGTATAAGGTTATCTTAAAGGTGATAGCGGAAATTAAAGGAAGAGATTAGTCATCTCTATGGTTTGTAGAGGCTGAGGTCGCCGTGAGAAGGAAGATGGTGTGATCGAAGAGAAAGAGTGTTTCGTCAATGAGAAGAATGTTTTCTTCAAAGAAAAAGAATGTTTCGTCGAAGGGATAGAATGTTTTCGTTGAAGAGAAAGAATGTGTTTGTCGAAGAGAAGAGGAGTTGTCGTCGAAAAGAAAAGGAGAGCATTTTAAGTAATGTTGTTGAAAGGCTTGAATAGGGATTTTCGGATATGGCCTTTAACGTTTGCGGTTGCAAGTTAAAGATACTTGAATATCTCGGATGAAATTTTTAAGTTGTCAAACCTACTTGGAAGGGTATTAGATTTGCATCTAACTTTTCCGTAACAAAGAGTTGATTATTTTAAAGAAAAGGAGATGGTGATTAAACAAATGTGTGAAGGAAGACTCTAGAAGATTTAAGGTCATTTTATGACTTTTGAAAATTTAGATTAGTGACCCGGACGCGAAGAAAGTATTCTGTTGTGAGTCTTATTGTATATATAATAGTATATATATTTATCTATATATATATATATATATATATTTATATATAGATGTTATAAGAGATATAGATCTAGCATTGCAAGTTTATCTAGCATGCTATCAAAACACTAATCACAAGTTTAATGTGTAAGACTGTATGACATCTAAACCTTATTTATCATACATTAACCTAACATAGTGTAGGTGCACAATTAACATACGCTAACAAAACATGATAATTTTAAATGTAATCATCATGTAAAACATGTTAGCATATAGCATTTAGGAGCATGTGTTATTTAGATAAACTAAAAGATATTTTATCTAAATTGATAGAAAAAAGGCAAATGCTTTTACAACAAACATGCAATTCAATAAGCTAAGCAAATAAATATGAGGCATTAAGATAAAAATGAAAGCATAAAAATTGCTATAGTGGGAGAACGCTATCTTTGGAACCTTCAAAGCACATATGTGAAATGCAATTAGTCTAGATTGACTAAGGAGAAACCTAATTTCTACTTGCTTAGTGTGCACTCCTAATGAAATACCAAGTCTATCGATGTAGACTATCATTAGGCATATTTAGGAAGAGGCATTTAATCAAATTAGAGAATGAATATGAGGACTAATCACTAGTGGCTGCTCAATTCAGGCTAAAACGACCATTTTTACGGGTTTATACCACGAACCCAAACTTCACTTTGGGATTGCAATTTAAACCGTTAGGTCAAATTGAATTTCTAGTGCAATAGATTCTCTAGTAGTTCAATTCTATGGTTCAGACAAAATAGAATTTATAATTTCCTAATGAAGTATGTAGCCAAAGATAAAATTTGTATTATCTTTATCATAAATGGCCTAACATGATCTCATGAACATGCTTTTAATTCTGGTTCGCATAATCCCCCCTCCCCCCACCCCCCCCCCCCCCCCCCCCCCACCCATTAATTAAAATGTGTGGTGGCGGGGGGGGGGGGAAAAATAAATTTTCTAGGTTAATAATAGAGGAAAACAAGTTGTTGTAGGTTTAAGAGGAGATAAGTCATCTAAAAATATGAGTAGCACCCATGGGTATTCCGCTGCGTTGTTGTATTTTTGGGGGTGTTACAGAATGGTAGCATAGCACTGTTTAAATAGAACTGTTGCATATTTTTACCCCTAAAGACTATAACCGTTTTTCACAAATATTGCATCACATCAACAATTTCAAGTGTCATACACACTACTTAGCTTATGTGCATACATTACGTGTTGCATTAAGTGCTACGTGAGCATACATAATAATAATAGATATATATACTGCATGCAGATCCTTCGCGTTTATGTTTGTACGCTTATTTTATAATAAAGAGTTAATTATATAAATACCAGAAAATATTTTAAGACAATTGTGATTGCACAATGGTCTCAGTTTATACGTCAGACAATGAGATTTAGCACAATGGTCTCAATTAAAACGTCATAACCATGTGAGTTGCACAATGGTCTCAATTATACGTCAGACATTGTGAGTTGCACAATGGTCTCAATTATACGTCAGACATTGTGAGTTGCGCAATGGTCTCACTTCGTTCTCAGACATTGTAAGTTAAACAATGGTCTCTAAGGATATTATTTTCTTCATAGCTTTATACGATATTGTATTACACGGAGACCGTCATAATTATGTTTACATGGAATTATGTATGAATCTAAGTATTACAAGTCTTGTATGGGCGGGACTTGTAATAGGAGGATTTATATGATAATTGCTATGTTGACTGGTTCATCGAGACTTTTACCTGGTTTACTCTAACCAAGGTACTCATTAACTATCTTGAACTCTATATTGATCTCGCCTGGCAGTTTTTACTCCCAGCTTCCAAAGACGAGTTTTAAATCACTCGTCCCATACTCATTAGAGCACATGCATCGTCATGTCAACCACCTTGAAGGTTATGAGAGTACGCGTATTGCACCGGGAATTATTAAGTAGGATGATTTATAATTTATTTATTTGAAAGGATTGGGACGCCTCTTCAGTTAAATAAATAAATTATAAATCACCGAACCATAAGTTTATCAATTGATTATTTACATAAATTAGGACGCTTCTTTATGCAAATAATAAATTATAAATGAGTGGGCTTAATGGTATCCGATATGACACGAGTATGAACCTAAATTCGAAAATCGCCAGAATCTGTTGAAGAGGGTCTAGAAACACAATCGTGTTCTACCACTCGACAGAATCTTAAGGCCTCACTTGGAACTACCTTATCTCATTCTTAAGTTGTTACTTTTGCAATTGCAAATCCTTGCGATCGTAAACTGTTCGTGGAACTGACAGACTTGTTACATACTTGAGTTAATGGAGTTGATTCATCCTCAAACTAGCGACTGAGTATCATAATCCGCCGTCTATCGCACAAGCTCTTCCGCGAGCTCCTCTCAGTTATTGAACTTTATTCTGGGGATATTGTTGCTCGGAGGGTCCTCACCCTCTGCATCCCGTCACCATTTTTTTCATAGTCATTGACACTATGGTTGCTGTTGTTGGGTCCTAGAGTGGTCCCAGATTGTACAAACTTTATCAACTAAGTGATGAGACCCAAACAAGATAAGCATATGTCGATATAGTATTCAGTTGAATTACTCATTGCAGACAAACAATACACCAATTTAAGTCATGATACTAATTAAGTACTGCCAAGTAAGTTGGGTACTTACATCCATAAGTCACGTTGATGTGGATAATCGAACATTACAGATAGTAGAAACGAGACTCCGTCTTCGGACATATAGAAACTTATACAAACATACTCACGCGAATACACCTTCTTCTTGAGGTTTTCACTATAATGAGATTTCCCTATAACACGATTAGATCAGTCAAAGGATCTGTAATATATTTTGAGATACCCATATTGATGGATTAAATATCCTGGACAAACCTAGCCAAAATTTTTGGTAGATTGAGAAGTAGAAAAACACCGAATTTTGCTGTATAAAGCTATCAGCGTCTTGTTTAGGACGAGTTTAGTTAACCTTAAGTCTTTCCTTGGTCACACAATCGGATAACACGGATTTAATCTCGGGACGAGATTTCTTTAAGGGGTAGGTACTGTAACATCCGAGAATTTTCGGATTTTTAGATAATTATTTTACCCTTTGACTTTTAGGGTCTGGCTTGACTTATAAGAACGACCATCTAAAGCACGTTTTCACAGCTCGGACTCTAAAGCAATTTGATGTAAAACGAAATTCCTGACAACTTTTCAGTTTTGCCCGAGACCTGGAAACGAGCCGAAAAGGGCTAAAACAGCACCGCAAACATTTTTCGAACAATATACAACGCGGACACACAAAAACAATTAAATTTGTTTTTAATTATCAGTATTTATTTAATAAAAATATTAAATAAATTAGTCATCATTTTAATTAAAAGCGTTGCGGATAACGCGAATACTCGAGTTGAAATCCAATTTTATTTCGGACAAGACGAAACCGGTTCACAAAATGAATAACAGATATTTTATTAAATGTTATAAAATATTTATGAAACATTATCAAGTAAATACTCATTTTTATCAGAAAAATGATTCGGAAAACAATGGCGCAAGTTTCAAGAGTTGAATCATCCGTTAAGTCTATATATTTATTACATTTATATAAAACATAACACACACACTCCCACTCTTCTCTCTCCCTCACCCCACTGTCGGCCGCCCTCCACCGCCGGCCACCGCCACCGACAGCCGCCGGAAAACTTTTCCGGCGAGCTTTTCCGGCAAACACCAAAAAGCTTCGTGCCACCCGATCTTACCGTTCTCATTACTCACTCGGCCCTCAACTCGTGATTTTCCTCCTCCTCTCTCCGGCTCTGTTCCACGCAGCCAAACACATCACAACCCCCCGAAAAGGGTATTGTTGCGTTCGGTTTGGGATAAAACAAACGGGGGTGTTGTTTGGGTTTTTGTTTATAACACCCACGTAGGTGCGTTGCCCTTGCACTCAACATATATGGGTAGAACTTGGATTGTGAGTTATGGGTTGTCGGTGTTGGTGGTTATAACCAAATAGTGTAAGTTCGGTGTGAGTTTGCACACGAAAGGTGAGTTTGGTTAGCGGATGTGGTCAACAACAATGAGGTTATGTGTTCGGTTTGTATGGAAGCACCAGCGGGTGCGTTTGGCTGTCTCAGCCGCACCTTTGGGTGCGTCGGGTTGGGGTTACAGCCAAGGGGGTGTTCGTGTAGGGTTATAGCAAAAAGGGGGTGTTCGTTTGGGGGTGGCAGCCACCACCATGGGATGCGGTGGGTGGCAGCCACCACCATAAAGGGGTGTTTGTTGACTGGGTTTTTCATTAAAAAAAGGATGTTCTGCGTATGGTTTTATAGCAAAACGGGGGTGTTTGGTTCACGGTTGGAAGCCAAGGGGGTGTTTGTTTTCGACGGTAACAGCCACGAGTGGGACTCGTTTGGTTGGGGGGCAACCTCCATTAGTGTGTTTGGTTTGGCTATTTTGTCCAAAACGGGGTGTTTGGTTTGGCAGAAAATGACACTGGCTTGGTAGAAAATACATAGGGCAGTTTTTCGTTTTTGTTTGGTTTATTTACACAATAAGGGTGCGTTTGGGGTAGCAGGATTGACACAAGGGTGCGTTTGGCTGCCGTGACAGCCGTTAGGGTACGTTTGGTTAGTGATGATCAACAAGGGTTTGATTGATATATATAACTCTAACCAATAAAAATATACTAAGATTTGATATAAATATTATAATCGGACCGGTGGTTAATTGGTTAAATAAATGTGACTAATTATTATTTTTCGGATACATTATATTAGACTGGGGACGAATATAAAATACTATGATTCGTAACGAAGTTACAATATGGAAACAATGTTTATTAAACGATAATTAATAAACACCATTGGATTGTTAAAATGATTTCTATTAAATTAAATTGGGAAAGTGGATTTGCAACAAAGTCGTTCGACTTGGAATCATTTTATAAACGGAAAGGTCATGGCGAAATTTATATAATTTTCTATACTTACGATTCACTAAAACTCTATTATTTTAGAGAACCGATAAAAGGAATTAAGATATGTTCCTAGATATGATTTAAAGGTATTATACAACAACTGGACATCGAACGAAAAAAAATCTCATACTTTTACATGAGATAAAACCAGTATAGACACGACCCGTCGAAGAAACGAAATATATTTTATAAAATATTATTTATATTTTATAATGATTATAAACTGTTACAACATGGTATGATAAATTCATAACGTTAAGCGGCTGTCGTTTTGTTCTGTCTGTAGTCAACCTTTGTATCAAGCCTTTTCATTAATTAAATGGTTGGCCAAACTAATTGGTGTAAATAAATTATTCACACTTATTATATAATACCTGCAAGGTATATTATACTTTTCATTAATCTTTGAATTGATGGTCTTTGTTATAAAATTCACGATAGGAATTATATGAGGGTATTTTTCATAAGTAATATATAAAAAATATATATTACACACTTTGCGTATATTTTCAATTTATATATTTAACCAACCACCAAACCATTACAAAGTTTAATCTAAATCTTCATCAACGTGTAGCGTTGATGTAACCATTCATCGGGAAACCCAAATACGTTATCCTAGGCTAGTGGATCTTAGCCGTTAAGATTAGTTGCAACTTCTTGATCGAGCCGCTTCGTCTTCCGTTCGTATCGTGCATTTAGATGCCTATCTGCCAATCGTTCTTCATCATCAAGGTGAGTTTCATAGCCCCACTTTTACTCGTTTTGGATAAATGTTTTATATCTTTGGGGTGAGAACATGCTTGTTACAAATTCAATTACTTGTGTTCGATTTAAAACTCGGTTACATGCTCATTTATCCACTCGTTTTTGATACATGATTACAAAGCATTTACATGGGTTGCATTTCCTGTTTGGTTTACATACTATTTATATATCTCGCGAGGAGAATACAATACTTGGTTACACTTAGGAACTCGTTTTGGAGTAGAAATATTATGCACTGGGTTTTTAAATTGGACGCATGTGTTATTTGTCCTGATTAAATTCGTGTTTGCCTAAGTAGCGATAACCCAAATTGTGCCCACTATCATGAATTGTAAATCACCTGGAGGGTGAGCATGCGAAATGTTTAATCGATCTATTAGGTTGACAATCTCAGTTCGGGCTGTTGATTAGCTATCACTGGGGAAACGAACGATATACATGTCGAACATAGGATGTTGCGGGGTTAGAACAATCACCAACGTGGCAATGTTAGGCATTTAATTTGGTATTCATACACGTCAAGCTTCAGTGTCATGGCTTAGGAAAAGTAAATTACATTTTTGTGATGTTTGCATTTGATGCATTATCACAGGGGAGAATCTTGCGGTTCTACACTTATACATTTTAACATAAATATTTGGAATATTTTTGTGGTGGATTTGACTGTCATGCATATTTTGAACAAATGTGGTCCATTCATACATACGTTTTTGTGACCATTTGGGGATTGAAATGGTCAGGCATATTTTACAACTCTTTGAAATTATGACATTCATACATACAGTTTAGGGAACATACAAGGTTTGAAACGGTCATGCAGGCTTTACAATGGTTTGATTTCTAAAAATCATACATATATTTTGGAAGGACATTTAAGGATTTAAATGGTCATACAATCATTTTATGATACTGTAGGGAGACAGTGATCATTAAATGTTTTACAGGGTACTGTGATGACACAGTGGACAAATTCATTTATTGGAACTTACGTTCATACTTAAACTAACCTATGAACTCACCAACTTTATGTTGACCGTTTTAAGCATGTTTTTCTCAGGTAAATTATATGCTCGGATTTCTTGAAGTGCATTGGTGTCTTTACATTCAAGCTTTTCATTGTGATGCAATTATGGGACAAATGTTATATTAAATATAGATTTTTATTAAATTAACAAATGTTATTTTTCAAACGACACCTAGAGGTCGTTCTCTTGTATCTAGTGTTGTGTATTATGAAGTAGCACCCCATGTGGTATTCCGCTGCGTTGTATGATTTTTGGGGGTGTTACAGATGAGGCGCACACTATCAAATTCAATTGCGTTCTATATGATTCTAGTAACGAGCATATTATGGTTATGATTCTGATATGTTGAAGGGTTCGTTGGTTTATTGGAAATCAACAAAGCAGCAGATTTATTGTTTATACAGCAGGTATTGGTGTCCAATCGAGCATTTAGGTTTTTTTGAATTTCTATTAATGCTGCTGTTTGTCATTTTTACTATTGCTTGTTGGATTTAAACCAAGCTTTGTACTGCTCGTTTACATTAGTGCTGCTCGTATATCATTAATGCTGACAGTAATAGAAGAACAGTAGTAAGTTGGTTACTACTGCTAGGCTTCAAGAGTTGTTAATACTACCAGTTTTAAAGAGATACTACTGTTGAGCAGCTACTACTACTAGTATCGTCTATAGGATAAGGGATGAATATTGTTTATTGATGGCGTGTGTTTTTAATGTGAGAGATAGATCAGGTTCTTACTTGTTGATGGTGATGCTATCTCAGATATGGTAAGTTCTATGGCTACGTTTGGAAAGTCTGAAGAGAGATGGACGATAGGAGCAGTTTGATTTATGTTGATGGCCCTAATTTAAAGGGATTATGTTTATTCCTATAATTACTTCGTGACTGTGCTGTTTATTGCTGTGAAGTTATTTGGAAAGTAATTATGAAGGAAAGAAGTGCGTGAAGTATGGTATGTTATTGGACAGATTTTTCAAGGTCAGATTAGTATGAAAAGTTAAATACTGCTATTCAGACTTTGTGCTGCTAACATACTTTATGCTTAATACTGTTTATGATATTTAGTACTGCTAGCGTTAAAAGCAGTTAATACTGCTTGTGTTTAAATGATTTATTACTGCTAGCTTTATACAATATCAGATAACACATAGAGGATTGGATCTCGGTTGGAATATGATTTATTCTTAAATGTTTAATGGCTAGTTTTGGGATTATTTCATTAATTGGTTACGGAGATGATTATTTATCACTTATTTGACGATGAAGTAGAATTTCATGGGTACGTGTTCTTATCATATCTTAAACGACTTACAATGTTTAAAGATAACTTGTTCGTTTTATATGGTGTTGATGAAGACTTGCAAAATCTATCAATGTGTGATTTCTATTATGGTGCTCAATGCTTACATTTGCTATCACTTTAAGGAGTTACGTTGTTGTGCTCGGTGTCTCATATAGTTGAGGATTTTGTCAAGAATATGGGGTCTACTTATACAAGCAGTATACGATTTGGATCATGTGAATATAAACAAGACATAAGAGCACAAGTTGGTTATTCTATACTTTTTTGAAGATTGACGAACGATTTTTTAAGCTATATTGGGCCTACAGTCAAGTTGTTTATACTGAGTTTTGTCCCTTAGTAATCATTACAAAAGCCTACCAGAATTTGAAATTTCACGAGAATGGTGTAAACATATGGGTTTCAGGGGAAGCTTATTGTTAAAATGTTTAACCATTTACATGCACCACTTGAGGTGAAGGTTTTTACAGCTGCTAAATCATTATTACTACTACTAGTTTATGTTTCTACTGCTTGAATTCATTATTCTTATTATGGCATGCGGGTAATTTTTGAGACATTTAGATGCTTAGATAGAAGTGTGATAATGGTTTGTAGGGGTCAAGACAAAGTTGCTTCTTTAGCAAGTCCCTTATTGGATTATACAAAAAGGAAGAAAAGAGGTAACGAACAGATGATCTGCACCTTAATAACCTAAATGGTATAAGCTTGACAGCAAAACTTAAGGGAAGAACTAAGTTAAAAAGGGGGGAAGTAGTTTACAAAGGAAAATTGTTTCATTCAGGGAGATCCATGATATCAACTTCAGGGGAAGTTTCGTGCAGGAACATTGTTTGTTTTGTCATCATCAAATAGGGGAAGATTGTTAAGAATTATAGATTTGATGAGACAAAAAACATAAAAGAAACAAAAGTTCAAAATCGTTATAAAGAATTCTACACATTACAGAATTCTACAGGATGTAGATGACACATGAAATTTCGAAAGGATTGATCAATAGACACAGGTATTGCTAATATTAAGAGATCTTAGGTTCCTAATACGTTAATGATATCCTTAGTACCTAGATATCTCTATATGATAGAAAGATGATTAAGGCCGTAATTTAAGTGTGGAAAAGTGTAAACGTGTATGTCACAGGTTAACGATGATAAGGATAGTAGTTTGGGTGTATCCTCAGGTTAAGGTAACTTTGTTCCTTGTTACTGCTGTTATAACACGATCTTTAATTGATCAATAGATTTGAGGCTTGGGTGGAAACTAATGATAAATAAAAACCTTGTTCAATAACATTGAAGTTCTTATTTTATTGTCCGCTGCATATTGTTATCATGGAATGATTGTTAATCTAGAGAATTAGTTCTAAACAAACGAGCTCTAAACGATCCAAACAGTTCAGATCTATAATTGCAAAACCCAGAAAAATCATGGAAACCATCCATTTCTAATTGATGAACTTAAGTTATGGCTTCTAAACAGTAACATTTAGACCCGAGACAACCGCTTCAATAACGGATGATTCCTTTAGTAGAATAAGAATACATTTCTATACCATCTTAAGAAGATTTGGATAATTTGTTTGGTCTAATATACGAGGAATACTTTGAGAAGAGATCTCTTGAGGTGTCCATCAATTCCGCTGCACAAGCAACTCCTAATAATGATGACACGCCTTCATCATCCTCAATCATCATTGAAGATCAAGAGGCTCTTCCCTTTCTATCCTCTTCAAAAGAACAACTTTCTCCAATCTCGTCTAATGATGCTGTTGAATCAGTTTAAGAAGTCTATGCAAATTTTAATGGTAATACTTTATTCACTACATATGATGCTCTGACATTTGGAGAAGCTAAGTCATCTTCAATAGTTGCGGATCCATCAAATATGCATAAGTTCAACCAAATTCAACCCTCAACTCATATATGGACAAAATCTCATCCTTTGGAACAAGTGATTGGTGACCTATCCAAGCATGTAATGACGAGAAGTAGGCTCTATACAGATGCAGAGGTGTGCATGTATGCTTTAACAGTGATTACTATCGACTATAAAAACATTAAAGAAGCCATGTCATATCACAACTACATAGAGTCTATGCAAGATGAGCTGCATTAATTCCAAAAACTAGATGTATGTGAATTAGTTCCATGACGTGCTGATAGAAATGTCATCGCAATCAAATGGCTCTGGAAGAAGGCATCAATTTTGAAGACTCATTTGCTCTTGTTGCTCGACTTGAAGTAGTCAGGATTTTCGTTGCTTACGCTGCTCATAAAAACTTCATTCAAATGAACATCAAAACATCATTTCTTAATAGGCCATTGGAAGAAGAAGTTTATGTAAGTCAACCCGACAGCTTTGTTGACCCAGACTTTTCAGACCATGTCTACAAGTTAAAGAAAGCTCTATACGGTCTCAAGCAAACTTCGCGAGCCTGGTATGACAAATTGTCTTCCTTCCTAATTGAAATCACTTCACTAAAGGTATTGTTGACCCACCTCTATTCACGAGATGTTAGAGGGAGACATTTTACTTGTTCAAATATATGTCGACGACATCATTTTTGGTTCTTGACGACATCATATAACGTTACTTTTATAGTATTATTATTTATCCCAAGTAAATTACCCACTTTGATATAATTATTGCAAGAATTGTTACTTAATTACTTAAAGTTGTTAATTGCAGTAATTATAGAGTACATTGTGAAGACAAGCTAAAAGGCGCAAATTTTGGAGCTTAAACGATGATATTTGAAGATTGCTTATTTCTGACTACATACGCCGTATCTAGCAAAGAAAATACGGCGTATCAGCGCTTGGACTTCATAAGAAAACGCGTACGTTCAATACCTAATACGGCGTATCCTGCTTAATACATATTCCATACGCATTAAATGTGATTGAAGATAGTTATTACTGATTGATTGTGAATGTAGCGCGCAGTCTAACGGATTCACCCCTATACGCCTGATGACATCAAATAACGTCTATTTTATAGCATCGTTTATCCCACGTTATCAACCTATTTTGTATAGTTATTGCAAAGAATTGTCACTTAATCGTTTATATTTGAGAATTGCAGTAATTATGGAGTAATTGGTGAAACATAGCAAAAGGCGCGCATTCTGGAGCTTAAATGAAGATATTTTGAAGATTACTATTCTAAAGACCAATACGCCGTATCCAGAGGACTCAATACGCCGTATTCAAGATATGGAATCAATATAATATTCTGAAAGATATCAAATGTGGTCCCTACTCCAAGAAATCCCCAATACGCCGAATCCAACCCATTGGATACGCCGTATTGAACCGACTTCCAGACATTATAAATAGAAAACTCAAAAATGAGTTTTAAGTGTGCTAAATCATATTCTCGATACCTAAACCACAAAAGTCGATTTTCAGAGGAGAAAAAGAGCAGAAGAGGTCGAGCAACGTATTCAATTCCATAGAAGACAACGTGTAATTCCATATACTTTAGTAATCGTTTAGTTTTTGGTATCATTCGTTAACTCGGTTAGTTTACCTTGGCTAAATTATTACTCTTGTATTTATTATGATGTTTGAAGGCTAATACCTTCGGGTATTAGCCATTATTATGAAGATCTGAATGTTTGGTATTTGTTTATATCAATTTCTTGATTTATCGTTGTATGCTTGTTTATGTTTATCAATTTATACTTGTTTACGCGCTTTTGTATGCGACCTATCATTTAATTGGATCTAGCTAAGTAGACCAAGCGGATCTAGAGTTTGGGATAGCTCTCCATATAGTAATTTATGCACCTAGAATAATAGTTACACAAATATTGTCCTTCTAAGTCTGTGTCTAGGATACACTTCGGGCTTAACTAGTTAATTGGATATTGCCAATGGTTTATTGATCGTGTTGACTAGCAGGTGACCTAGATAATTCAACAAATAACGTTCTGATTCCATTGGATAGTTGGACAAGTGGACTACTAGTGTATAGATTGCCATTAAGCGGTAAGTGGGTAAAGTCTCTATGAGCTAGGGTTTAACAAGATCACCATTGCTTTAATCCCTAAGATAGATTATAATCAGCAAATAAGGATGCTTTATGCGGATGCTTTAATTGTGACAGAATTAACGTGTCTAGGTCTTAGGATGATGTAACGCCTAAGTCTTAAGAATGATATGCCACCTCGAGAGAAGAAATCATTGCACTTAATAAACAAACCAACGTTCTAATCGGATTAATAATGGTTAATACAGTTTTCTTATATAAGGTTCGACCGCTCTTTTATCTTTTGTTAATTAGCTTGCGTGGGTAACAGTTTCTTGAATTGATTGTAGTCACCAACCAAACCGTGCCAGTCTCTCAGGCTGAAAACCCCCTTTTTCCATTAGAATTAGGATTTAGACTGACATAGGTTTAACATAGGATATAATTAACATAGATTAGATAACTAAGATATTAATTAAATTGATAGATTTAACCTCGCTCTTAGTGATCGACACCCTACTTACCATGAAACTACTACCAATCGGGTACACTGCCCGTTAAAGTGTTGTTTTTGGTTGAGTCGGCAAAATATAAATTTAAAACTTGAATCATATAAAAAACAACCCTACACTACAACACATCAAGTTTTTGGCGCCGTTGCCGGGGAGTGAAAATTAATCTTGATTTTTATTTGATATTTTGGTTTTTAACATTAGATTAGATCTAACCAATTAGGATTAGTGTAGCTTAGATTAATTTGCATATTTTTGCTGCTGTTTTGTGTGTTTAATTTTTTGCATTGTATATTTTTTGGATATTGTGTGTTTGTGTGTTTCGCATTATTCAAAGTACGATGTAGAATTTTTTTTTCAAACCAGTACGGCATATTCAATTTATTGGATACGGTGTATAATTTTTTTTCCAACCAATACAGCGTATTCAATTCTATCATCAATACGGCGTATTCAGTTCACTGAATACGGCGTATTAAGTTATTTGATAGTTTTCTTTCTAGCGAATTTATTACAGGTTAAAATGGACGACCCCAACATTACTATGAAGGAGTATATCAGGCTTGAGAAAGAAAAAGCTCGTAGGCGTGGTAAGGTGTATAACTAGGAAAATGCTACGTATGGTAAGATCTGGGATAATGAAGACGTTCACGACCTCGGATCTGTTGAAACTGAATTCCCATCTATAGTCTTTAACGTCACATTAACATCTGAAGCAACACTCTCGTGTGAGCCTATGGTAAGTTCTCTTAACAACGATGAAATCGACTTTAGAATATCATTTGACGAATCCGACGATGAAGATTGCACGATAATTTTCGACAAAAATTCATTTTCTTACAAAATAATTTCTGTCAATGATTTAAAAACGGATTCGGAAAATGATGATGATAAAGTCAATATGCCTTTGTTTTTCCATCACCCAAGCCTATTGGCAGTATTTTGATAGTGTAAGACTTCTTTAAAGATTTTCGAGAATGAAATTTTCATCCATTGTTTACAATGAGCTCATACGTCCCAAATCAGATTTTATTAACTGAACCGATTTCAAACCCTCAATATATCGATGAATTTAATTTAAAAGATGAAATATCATTGTCCGAATATGATGAAGAGGAACAAAATGTTTTAAACTTTAATGATCTATTTCCTTTTAATGTAATTTATCCCGATGAATTAAAAACGGATACGGACAATGATAATGATAAAGTCGATATTGAACACTCTTCGAGGAATTTATTTGTCAAACTGTTACCTAATGTAATAAATACCAATGTTAGTGCCTATGCACATGGGTGAATCATTCATTTCTTTACTCTTCTAATCATTATCATTATAACTTTTATACAAATGGCTACTTGAACTTCTTTCGACTCGTGAATTGTTATATGGATTTTTTTCTGAATGTGTTTCGACTGTCGCAAACCATAAGGAGATAAGTCGAATTGTGTAACAACCCGAGATTTACAACGCGTACGACGATCGCGAATTCCACGTCATAATTATTATTTTATGAGTTTCTATGATTGAACGTCGACATGTAAAAATTTCAATTTGTCGATAATAAATATTTTCGTATTTTATTCGGAATGATTTGGAGAAATTTTTATTTTTGTCATTTCGTGAGTCAACGTTTGACCGCATGACCATTAAACGTTTTTAACATCGTAATAAATTATGGCGCGCCCCGTTAACTTTTTATTTTTGTAAATTATATTTTTGCGGACTCCGTTGTCATTTGTTTTAGGGATGAGCAAAAGAACTAAAGAACCGGATCAGATCCAAGAACCGGACCGGAACCAAGAAGAACCGAACCGAAACCAGAACCGCCGGTTCTGGTTTCGGTTCTTGAGTTTGAGATTTTTCGGTTCTTAGGTCGGTTCGGTTCCACCGGTTCTCGGTTGCAGAACCGAATACCCAATTATTCTAAAATTATGTAATTTTCCCATACTTAAATTAGAGGTAATTAATCCTAAATTAGAGCAATTTCATATCTCTCCTCCTTTTAGGGTGATATATTCTAAAATTATGTAATTTTTTCCATACTTAAATTATAGGAAATTAATCCTAAATTATACTTACCATAAAAAACCCTAGTAGCCTACTTTAAAAACACAGCCAAACACCTTAAACCCTAAGCTTTAATCCATTAAAATCATTATCAAAACAATAGGGTAAAGATGAGCAAAAGAACTAGAGAATCGGATCGAAACCAAGCACCGAACCAGAACCAAGAAGAACCGAACCAGAACCAGAACAGCCAGTTCCGGTTCTGGTTCTTGAGTTTGAGATTTTTCGGTTCTTGGGTCGATTCTTGGTTCCTACTTTTCTAAAAAATTCGGTTCTCGGATCCATCGGTTTCGGTTCCAGTTCCACCGGTTCTAGACCCATGCTCATCCTTAATTTGTTCCTCGACTTGGCCAAAACTCGCGTTTTTAAAGTATTAGACATATACTTACGATTTAAATGTCAAGTGAAGTATCATGATATCATAACATAAGCAAGAGATGATGGGTTGGCTACTTAATCTTAGAGAGAGAAAGTGATATTTCTAGAGAGAGAAAGTGCAAGACAAAGTATTATTATGAAATGAACCACCAACCCCTTTCCATGGTTGGAAAGGAGGTTTATATACATGTGTATGTGAGCACTATAGGCTTGGGTATGGGCCTAACACTTGGGTAAAAGACCCGGCTCAATACCGAAAGTCATACGCTTACTTTCTGACTACGAGCTTTGCTATACTAAACAATACACGGGGGTGACCGAGTCTTTTTCATAATCCTAACATTAGTTGTTCCATATTATTGGTTGATCTTGCATATATTCGAATCTAGTGTTTTTATAAGCAAAGTTTTTAAAACGTTAATTAACCGGTAAACTATTCACCCCCACTTCTAGTTTTCACAATTGGTATCAGAATCCGAGGTCACTCAAGATTTTTAAAATATACTATTTTTTAAATCTTGGATTGATCTATGGATTTCGACAAATATTTAGAAGGGCAATCTATGCAAAGACCATCACTTTTCGAAAGCGATAGTTTTATTTATTAGAAAAATAGATTCAAAATGTATGTAAAATCAAAGATCTTGATCTTTGGCATGTCATTACCAATGGTGATTTTCAACCTATTGAAAATAATCCGGAAACCAAATTAGATGAGGTTATTCCTTTTAAAAAACAAAGTGATGATCTTAAAAAGAGGCTTACAAAAAACAACTAAGCCAAAATGGTTATTTACAATGCTTTGCCAAGAAAAGAATATGAAAGAATTTTCATGTATAATACGGCAAAAGAAATTTGGAAAACTTTGTTAATCACCCATCAAGGTAATAGCCAAGTCAAAGATAACAAGATTGACCTTTTGGTACAACAATATGAATAATTCTTCCTTTACAAAGATGAATCTATAGATAGTGCTTTTGCTAGATTTAATACTATTATTACTAGTCTAAAAGTTCTTGATGAAGGTTGCTCTAGCAAGAATTATGTTAGGATGTTTCTTAGAGCTTTACATCCTAAATGGAGAGCAAAGGTCACGGCGATTGAAGAGTTGAAAGACTTGACATCACTATTGTTAGCCTTAAAATATGGTGACATATCCGGAATTACATTAGTTCATTTATAGCGTGACACACAGGGACTAATAATGACTAAGTACAATAGTTATGTGTGACTAGGACTATAAATACCCCCTCCATACTTCCATGGAGGGGTGAAGCTCACTTTTGTAAAAGTGTGTGTGTGTGTGTGTGTTTTCTCTCAAGCACACACACTCTTCCCATTTCATCTCTTTTCTCTCTAAATAATATGGCTCAATTTCTTTTCCATTTTACCAAGCCTCCGGATCATTGTTCAAAGGGTGAATCTATATTAACAATTGGTATCAGAGCATAGGGGGAATCCGTGTTGTTTATCTACTGATTATTGTGGTTAAACAAGATCAAATTCGTGGTAAAAAAGAAGTCAATAAAAAAATCAAACCCGAATTTTTGTGCTTAGATGTGTGAATGGTTATGTTATTAAGCAAGATCTAGGCATAGGGTAGCTAATTGTGCAAGAGAAATCAAGTTAAGAGGTCAAAAAGGGCGATTTATAGGCGATTTTAGGTGGAAAAACTCGTATATTTCGTCGTTGCGTTTTGACTCTCTTGATGAACTCATTGGTAATCTCAAAGTCCATGAGATGATCATCAAGAAAGATTCTAAAATAGTCAAAGCTAAAGGAGAAAGGAGATCTCTTGCTTTAAAGGCTAAAAGGGAATTTAGTGATGAAGAATGTTCGACTTCCGGAAGTGAAGATGAAGAGTACACCATGGCGGTTAGAGACTTCAAGAAGTTCTTCAATAGAAGAGGTAGGTTCATAAGACAACCTAGGAACAACAAAAAGACGTTTCAATGAAGCCGAGATGACAAGAATGGAAAAAGTGATAGGAAGTGCTTTAGATGCGGTAACCCAAATCATCTTATTGGAGAATGTCTGAAACTGCCAAAAGACAAGAACCAAAGAGCATTCGTCGGATGTTCTTGGAGTGATAGCGGTGAAGAAGATGATGAAAAGGCTAAAGACAAAACATGTCTCGTGGCTCAAGCATCTAATGAGGTATGTTCCGAAACTTCTTACTTTAGCGATGATATTTCTTGGGTAGATGATATTACATTTGATAGTGAATATTATAATTTTCGAAAAATAAGTTTAAAAATAATCTTTAAGAACAAACAGTTAAAAAATGCTAAAAGGAAGCTAGAAAAGGAACTTAGTGAATTAAAAGAAAAGTTGTCTAAAATCGAGAAAAACAAGGGAGTTGATCTCGAGTGTACAAAGTGTCAAATACTTAAAATCGACAACGAAAAACTCAAAGAGGAAGCTTTTAAGCTAACTCAATTTAAAAAATGTACACATTCTTTAAATGAAATGTTGAGTAATCAAAAAACCTCTAGAGAAAAATCGGGTCTAGGGTTGAAGTTAAATAATTTTATAACCCATCGTTGAAACCCGGAGTTAGATTTTATAAACCTAATTTTAGGTCGAAAATTCCACCACCTAGAAGAGTCAATAATCATTATCCTCGTTCTAAGACACCGCAACCAAAAAGAAATGTTGGTCGACAAAACCAACCTCATGGTTTTCCCGTAACTTGGAATAACTTCAAGCCTCAAAGTTACATGTCATGGGTAATGTGTCCACCATTTTCACATCGCAATCAAATGGATCAAATGCAAGGGATTTTTAGCACTAACAACTTTGGACCCATGAGATATTGGGGACCAAATGTTTGAGTTGTTGTCCTATATAAATAGATATGCCTTGGAGTCGACTTGGAACCCGATGAGTAGATAAAAGAAAGTGGATGCTTTAAACACATGATGGGTAACCGAAAGCTCTTCTCAACCTACAAGGAATACAATGGAGGTAACGTCATTTTTGGTAGTAATCTTTGCGGTAACATCATTGGCAAAGGTACGATTTCTAATGACTCTCTCAATATAGATAATGTAGAGCATGTAGATAACTTAAGGTTTAACTTGCTACGTGTAGGTCAAATATGTGATAATAAATGTAGAGTAACTTTCTCTGAACACGATAGTGAAATCACAAAGGACGGTAAGGTTATAGGCAAAGGTATTAGGAAGAAAGGCTTATATGTGATGAAATTAGGAAATAAGCCGAAAGACAAAATTTGTCTTGCAATGATTGATGAAAACTCCACTTTGTGGCATAAGAGATTAAGTCACGCTAATATGCGTCTCATTCAATCGTTAGCCTCTAAGGAACTAGTTAGAAACTTACCTAAGCTTAAGTTTGATCAACACTTTTGTGATGCTTGTACAATTGGAAAACAAGCTCACGCTAGTCACAAAGCTAAGAATGTAGTCTCAACGACTAGATGCTTAGAACTTCTCCATATGGATCTCTTCGGTCCATCTGCCCTACGGAGTTACGGAGGAAACCTCTACACCTTAGTAATAGTAGACGACTATTCTAGGTATACATGGACAAGATTCCTTAGGACTAAGAATGAAGCCTTTGATCAATTCTAAATAGTTAGTAGAAAAATACAAAACCAATTAGGATGTCTAATAGTGTCAATTAGGACGGACCATGGTAGGGAATTTGATAACGAAGTGCAATTTGGAGAGTTTTGCAATGCCAACGGTATTACGCATAACTTCTTAGATTCACGCACTCCACAATCAAATAACGTGGTAGAAAGGAAAAATAGGACACTTCAAGAAATGAGTAGAACCATGTTGAATGAAAAATCGTTACCACAAAAGTTTTGGTGTAACGCCTTAGATACTTCAATATACATCCTCAACCGAATCCTAATTAGAGCATCTTAGGTAAAACACTTTATGAACTCTTGAGAGGTAGGAAACCTACTCTTGATTATTTTAGAGTGTTTGGAAGCAAATGCTTCATTTTAAACACCAAAGACTACCTTACTAAGTTTGACCTAAAGTCATACA
>BQNB010118842.1:0-20918 GCA_026074375.1 Tanacetum coccineum
CTTATATCGACAATGATCTTGTTTAATTGCTTAGCTTGGAGCTTGTGAAAAATCAGGGGACGATGAAATTATCCGTCAGGACGTCCGTGGATTATTCTACGAACGTTTCTCATTCTATGATCCCATTGTTGATAAATAAAGGAAGTCAAACATGTATGAAAAAATGAATAATTCAAAATAAAAAATAAAAAAAAAAAAAATTAGAGTAGTTGTGTAAATATAAAAATTGGTGAGAACCGGGACTTGTCGAGGCTATTGATTCTTTTATTCCCTTTGATAAACGCTTGGCTACTTTTCCAAGTTATTAGTCGAGGGGATTTGAGATTTTTGGTTTCTCGAGTGCTTACTTCATAGCATTGCGTGGGACACGCAACATCTTAGTTTGGGGGATTTTGGTATGTGCTTAATTACACATACCTTTTACCTTTAAAAACGAGCTAAAATAACCAAAAACGGACTCAAAATGCCAAATATATGCTTGTTTTGCTAATTGTGTTGTGCAGGAACGGATATCTCACAAAAAGACGAAAAACCAAGCAAAAAGCGACAAAACCGGACACGGGATGGAAAAGTGTGTGAAGACGAAGCCCAATCAAAGTCAAGTCAACTCCGAGAAGAAAAAGCAAAGAAAAATATAACTTGAGGGGTCAAAAATGCCAAACCCCTAAGTTATATTATTAAGGAAACAAAGACAGGGGCTGATTATGCCAATTTGGGAAACTTCATTTATAAAAGAAAGAAAGGGGAAAAAGAGAATGAAAAGAAGAAAGATGTGGAGGGGCTTTTCTTGTACACAAACCAAACATACCCTTAATCATCTTCAACCTCCCTCTGTCACAACCCAACTTGTATAAACCTTTTTCCCGCCAATACCAAATCCAGCCAGCACCCTGTTTTGCTCCCATACTTCTACCCTGCAACACTCCATCAACCACTTGACAAAACCTTCCCACTTACCCCACATGGCCACAATGCCAAGTTGGCAATCCAAGGGCATTTTCGATCCAAGGGATGAGAGAGAATACAAGGAAATTAAGGGCCAGGATATATTGTGAGTTTATACTCACAAAGCTAGCACAAGGAAGCTTTATACTCAGCAAACAAACACAGTCAAGCTCAACAAAGAAAAGTCAATGAAAGTCAAACAGAAGACTTCAGCTTGTTTTTACCTTTTTCTTTGTATAAATAGGGCTAGTGAGCCATGTAAGGCAGAGTGTAATTTTTAGTTTTTAATATAAAAAAAAAAACTTTTTTAGTGTGTAATGTTTTATTTTTAATATAAAAAACTTTTTTTTCTTCTGCAATATTAAAAAGTTCCAATTTTAAATGAAATTTCAGTTTGTTTTGCAATTCGTTGGTCCCATAGTTTACATTACTTAATTTGTTTTTAAATAGCTACTCCATTAAGCTCTTTATTTGGAGCTAAATAAGTGTTTAACTAAGTATAAATTCGCAAACCAGTTTAATAACCTTGAATTTAACCTTTGCATTTGAATTGTGTAATGCATTATTGGAAGTGGTTGTAATGGAAAACCAGTTGGACTTATAACCTAGCTTATTAATAAGCTAGGGAGCTTACGAGCTGCCCTTATGGGTTCCTCTAGTTTAGGCTAGATTCATTGATAAGACCTCGTATTTCATTCTTGCCACTTTTCTTTAAGGTTACTGAGCATTGCTTATTATTGTGCATTATTCTGTCTTATCTTTGCTTAATAGTGTTAATGATAGGCTTTATTTTCCTTGGTTTTCATGTGCATTGTACATTTATTTATACTTGTTCGTTATAATATGATCATTTTTAGTCTAGCTTTTTCATAAGCGAGCAATCTGTGCTGATTGTCGTTGTTGGCCGCAAGCAAGTGCTAGATTGTGTGCGGTCGCTGACGAGATTTAGGTTATAACGACTGGGTGGCGAGCAGGATCTACGATGCGTGGAGCAGTCTACACTGTATGTAGAGACACTATGGCTGTGACTCTTCTTAGAGAATCGATTAAGATGATATCCTATGATGGACTATTATCTTTGCTGCACATTGATAATACACACGTCTCAGCGGTACTAGTTGTATCATTGGCGTCATTATTGAAATTTTGGGTGTGGTAAGTCCAGTATCGCAGAACAGCTCTGCATCAACTACTATGTCTAGATACAAGAATTTCTAAAATTCCCACTAGTTCTGGTGCTTATTGAGTAGAGCAAGTCTCATCATGGACTTACTCCGCATAAAGATATAACATATTTGGAAGTAAGCGTCCATCAATAAGGGAGACTCTTCTGTATCTTGGCATACTTGTCACAACAGCAACCACTTCAAGTTTGGCTTATTGTAGAGATGAGAGAGCGAGCGTAGACGTCGTGCTTATTTTAGAAAAAGTTTAGAGTTAACTATATTTTGATGCAAATTGATGGTAGGATATTGCGCGTGAGGTTTTTTGGTTGAAAAGGCTTGTTTGGTATCTGATTTAACAACATATAAGATTGCCAAACATCTTTCTTTTTCCATTTTGGTTTAAATTTTATAGTGGTGATTACACTTATTTACTAAACATAAGATTCACTAACCTTACTTTCTGCAATCAGCAGCTTAATTTGTTTTTGGTGTGCTCTATTGCGTGTGCTTGCGAGTTAATAAAGTGCACTTTAAAGCAGGAGAGTCGGAGAGAGAGAGGAGCATGAGCCGCGAGCGAGAGCTTCAATAGAGAGAGTGAGAGAGAGTGCGTAAAAAAGCGATTTTTATACTCATTCAGGCAAGGTTGTCCGCGTGTGGCTTTCTATAAATCTGATATGCAAAGATGTGGTTGGATTTTAGTGGTGCAGAGCGAGAGTGAGGTACTTATTTTTATAAAGTCCATTAATTAAAGTTTCTTAAAAACATGTCCCGCAACTTTCGTGTTTTGAGTTTGGCTAAAAACGATTTTTTAAAATCAGTAAGTTTTAGAGCTCCGTTTCTGCTGGTAGGTAGCTTCCGTTCCTGCTTGTAGTGCTCCGTTCCTGCTGTAGTGTACCGTTTCATGTGGTAGTGTTATTTTTTTTTTTATTTTTTTTTATTTTTTAGCCCGTTTTTAGTGATTTTGAGACCATTAGATGACTTTAGGTTTTCCTTATACCTATTTTTGCTTCCCGTAGAGAGTTAGGACTTATAATCAATCAAAATCATTCTTCAACTCAATCTAAATCAAACACAAGATCAACTTTCAATTGAAGCCTCGTTTGGACTTAACGACCCGGGAATCCATACTTCCGGAATCTTTTATCATTGATTCCTCTTATATATTCTATTTCTAGGTAGGGAGGTCTGACTTTATTGCCAAATTGGTCAATGTGGAAGGATTTGGGATTTGTGCCTAGTATTTTATATAGTCTGTAACGTCAAGAATCAGACCAACCGGGGGACATTATGGTGCAAACGACACGGCTAATAAGGGTTTTTGGATGACTCGGGAGTTATGTGCTCCCATGATTTACAAAGATACCCATGAAGTGTCACTCTGATGTGACACGTGTCAGCGTCAAGAAAAAGATTTGTGCAGCTGGATGATATCCTCAAAATTTCCATACGTTGTGCTTTTATGATATCACGTGTAAATGTGGGGCTTGAGACTACATGGGTCATTAACTCTTCACGATGAACAAATAATAACGCGTGGCCGTCGACTATTGTCAAAATGGTTGAAGAGAAACGCTCCCTAACACCGACAGCCCCGGAGGTTGTTATGCATATTTCTTATAATCTTCTCTTCGCATCCATTCGGTGCCCCTGCCGTGCTATCCGATAAGTGATCGCATAGAATCCATTTTTTCTGCAATGACCAATTTGCCAAAGGTCATGCTTTAATACGAGGCTGGGGAGGGCAGGGGCGGGGACCGTCTATCCACTCGCATATCACCCCACAAAGCAGTGGCTAGTTTAAGGGATCTAAGCGTGTTTGAAATGAATTCTTGAAAGGACCTTAGGCGAAAACCGTGCCTCTTGGTCGGATAAACTAGATGATGCACTTTGGGCCTTCCATACAGCTTACAAAACACCCATCGGGTGTACCCCATACAAGCTCGTGTACGGAAAGGCATGTCATCTACCGATTGAGCTCGAGCACAAAGCCTACTCGGCCTTAAAGCATGCAAACTTTGACCTTGATACCGTGGGCGATCACCGTAAAGTTCAACTCAATGAATTAAATGAACTTCGTGATCATGCCTATGAGAACTCTTTGATCTATAAAGAGAAAACAAAGAGGATCCATGACTCAAAGATCAAAAATCGCATTTTCAACGTCGGTGATCAAGTCCTCCTCTTTAACTCTCGATTGAAGATGTTCTCGGGAAAATTAAAATCCTGTTGGTCCGGACCGTTCACCATTACCCAAGTCTTCCCATATGGCACCATTGAGTTATCCCAAAACACCGGGCCAAATTTCAAGGTGAACGGTCATCGAATTAAGCACTACTTTGGAGGGGACGTACCAAAATTGGTTGTCCCAGATCTCCAAACCTTCCCCAAGGACAAATAAATATGGGGATTGGGTCAAGCTTATTGACCCTAAACAAGCGCTTCGTGGGAGGCACCCCATGCTTATCCTTCTATTATTTTCTTTCTTATTTCTATTGTGATGTGAGGAGGCTTGTACTCTCCTGTTTCTTGTTGTTTGTGCTTGTGATTTTTTGTAGGATTTACCCAAAATTTTCTGAAGACTCTCGTGTTCGGTGTTTTGTCCCGGTCCACTCGAGCTTCCTAGCATTTGCTTGCCATTAGTTTTGGGAAATCCGATATCCTAATCTTATTGACTAACGTTTATCTTTAAGCATACTTAATAAACGGTTTAGGATTTACATAGAAACCCTTCTTAAAATATTGAGGACAATGTTTAACTCTAGTGTGGGGGGATCTATCGATTTGATTATGCCTGCTGCCGTTGTTCTCACGTACCCTGTTTTTCCACAAAAATTTAAAAAAATATCAAAAATAAAATAAGTGTTTTGTCACAATTTTTGACTTTCTTGCTGGGTAGAATAAGAGTAAATTTTGACCTGATCAAGCGTGTTGAGCTCTAGCTTATTCCTTAACTTTTAGGCTAAGCGTTCGCGGAAATTCGCGAAGAACGAAAAATGATAGAGTTAAGTATGAGTGGGATGCTAAACAAGGATTATTTGGAAATCTTAAAAGCTCATGTATGTAATTTGTGGCTTTTTCTCCCATAAGCTCTTAACCGGATTAATATATGTGCTGTTTTTGGAGATTAAACTTAAATCAATAATTTTTATGTAGAATATAACAAAAAATTTAGTCTTAGTTCAAACTTATACTTGAATTTTTAAAAAAGAAGTCTTCTATATAAAAAAAAATAATAAATAAAATGATAAAAAAATGTAATAAATATAAACTGTGGGCTAATAAAAGTTTACTACCTCTTGCCGGCTCACAACCAATGTGGTAGTCTTCTAAAGAAAGCCCATAGTAAGAATAAAAATCTGAGACTAATAAAAGTGTGTTGCATCTTGCCGGCTCACAACCGATGTTGCAGCCTTCTAAAAGGTCGAGGGTTACAATTGCATAAATAATATGTTTAAAATTAAGTTTGAATTAATAAATAGATCTTTTTTTGTTAAATTCAAATATGCTTTTAAACTATGACTATTCTATTTTTAAGCTATGTATATACGAAAAACCTAAGAGTTTTTGAAACCTAAGGTCCGTGAGTCCCAATACTAGTCTCTGTGGGGTGTCAAAAGCCTGGTCACTTAGCCGCAAGGTTGGGATGTGCCGAGACGAAAGTCGCTACATAGGATGATCTCGCCTTCAAACTCATTATTCTCGGGTGGAACGTGAAGCATAGTATTTTGCAAAACGTTGATCTATGGTTGAAATTCAAAATGGCACATTCACCCAAGATATAATAATTGTCGGGAGTGAAAAGTTCACAAATTGCAAATATGAGTAAAAACGATAACGGGATCTAAAAATCATTAAACTAAAAACCCTAAATTTTAGAAATTAACCTAAAATGATTTTTTTCACTTTTAATAGACTCTAATTAACTTAAAAGTAAGATTAAAGAAAACTAGAACGAAAACGGAATTGATTTGGGCGTTAAAACACAAAAAACGTAAAAAATGAAATTTTGTAAAAACAACCCTACGAGAGCAAATCTATTTTTCCTAGGTGCAATATGATATAAATAAAATTTTCTAAAAAAGAATTATATTTTTTGATTTTTTATATTTCATATTATGAACTTTATATAAATCGATTTTAATGAAAATTAATTATTAAAAATACTAAACTAAATTAATAAAATCTGGAAAAATTAAGAAAATTAATTTAAACTATTTTAAACCTAGGAAAAATAAGAAAGTTGAAAAAGCTATTCGAAAAAGCAGTTAAAATAAGCTAAAACAGCTTATGGGCTTATTGGGCTATAAAGCCCTTATATAATTAATTGTGCAAAACACTACCGGATGAGCTATTGTAGCACACCGGTAGTGAGTATGTGTTATAAACGTTGGTCGATGGGGTTGAGGTCCCAAGTTCGAGCCTTGCTCACTTGGGGCTTCCCCTTATCCCAACGTTTTTGTTTTTCATTTTTTAATAACTTTTAAAGGACTTAAAAATAAGCAAATTTAATAAAACCACTTTTTTTAACTACAAATAAGCCCTAAATAAGCAAAATAAGGTGACAGAAATGCTTAATTTACTCTAAGTAAAAAAAACTAACTGTTTGGCTTTCTTTTAAACAAATAAGCAAATGAAAAGCACAAATAAGCTAAGACAGATGGACTAAGGGCCTAATAAGCAAGTCTACCCTAAAATAAGCACAAAGATATAAGCAAATAAGCAGGAAAAATGAGCAACAAATTGGCAGACTAGACTATCTATACTAAGGGATAAATAAAGCTAACATCAATGTACTAAAAAGGGAAAATAAGCTAGGAAACTGAGAGATAGGCTAAAACAACTAGCTACCTAAACCTAAATAAGCACTATGGACTAAAATAAGCTAATTTAAACAGGCACACAAGTCAGAAAACTCTAAATAAGCCATAAGCTAAATTGCATACAAAGCAGCCTAAAGGGACACTTCTTGGCTTAAAAATAAGCACTGAAAAGGGGGTCTTAAGGCTTTAAACTTATATGAGCTTATAGAGTGGCCTATGGGCTTTCTAGAAAAGCCAAAAAAAACTAAGATTTTAAAAAAAATAAGCTAGGAAAAGGGGCTTGAAAAGGAGCTGTTGCACCAGGGTACTATTTTGAGCTTTAAAAGGACAAAAAGTAAGCTCAAAAATAAGTTGCCAAATAAGCTTGGAAATCAAATTAAAGTTAAAACAGATGAAGACAAGCTTGAAAAGAGCTTGTGCTCAACTTTTCACAAGCTATAAGGCATTTTTGACATCTGATACTTGGATTTGAAAAGAGTTGTTTTAAAACTAAATTTTTTTTGACTAAATGAGCTTTGACTGATTCAAAAAAAAATAAAGGAAATTTAAATGAACTTTACTAATGTACTTGACACAAGAAAATGACACAAAAATAACACACAAAAGACTGTTTTAGATTCTTAATCAAATAAGCCCTATTGAAACTATTTTTATGAACTCAGTTTATAAAAACTTATAGAAAAACCCTAAAGAAATCTTAAACACTTGAAAAACTATTAAAACACGTTAAAATCAACTCAAGAGTGCTTGTGGAAGTTCATCAAATGACCCACAATGTTTTTAACCCAAAGTGACCCGTTTTGTACCATTAACCCAAACACTCCCTTAAGTAATGAAAAAACCAAAATTTAAGCTGTTTTCACTAGAATTAAGAAAGGAATATTTAAAAAACAGATAAAAAGCTTATGACAATAAGCAATAAAACCAATGATAAAAAAAGGGAATATGCACAATATTAAGCCAAGAATGAATTAAAGCTGTTACAAATGCAAATATAAGGCAGTTTCAAAACAAAATAAAGAGATGACAAAATAAGCAAATAAGAAACACAAATAGCATAAATAGAGAAGGATAAAACAAGAAAAATAAGCACTTATAAGCTACGAATAGTGATAATAAGACAAAAATGGACAAAATAAGAAAGGACTTAACAAGCCCTTGCTCAAAAACAGGCAAAATAAGACATCTACAAGCTTTAGACTATATATCTACTAAGCTAGTGAGAGTCCATAAGCCCTTCCATTTTTGGCTTATCATCCAAACTACAAGCTGTGGTATATTAGCGGCGTGATTTTCTTTTTTTGAGATTTTTATAACAATTTTCTTAAGTTTTTTATACTTTCTTAAAACAGCTAGCCTATAAGATTAAATAGAGCTTAAACAACTTAGGAGTAGCTTGTTTAACAATAAGTAAATGTCGATCTCAAAACTTAACTAAAACCTTGGAAATTTCATTAATACTAAAAATGTTACAAGATCATGGAAAATTTAAATAACTTAAACTGACATAAAAAACTAAGACTGGTTAAACTACAAAATAACTACTTGCCTTTTCAGGCTTACAAATGCGTCCTACTCTATACTAAACGGGATCTAAGTGTTTTGACCCTTTTTCCATCTTTTCGCTTTTCTTCCCCTTGTGTTTCTTTGTCTGATACAGAAAACTGAGGGTTTTGTGTTTGTTGGTGAGGCATCATCAAAGCAATCTTGGCCTGGAGAAAGGAGTGAATTGCCTTTATATCCAACAAAGGATCTTGTCCTTGATGTTGTTGTCGTTTTTAAGCCCCAATAGGGTAATTAGGGGGTATTGCCACAGGTGGAATATAAGAGCCATGCAGGGGTTGGGGTTTATGGTTTAATGAAGTTTTTATTTGCGTCTGAAGGGGGTAGAGACAATGAACTAGTACTTGGGTACTGTGCTTATTGGCTAGAAAAAAGGGAGTTATTATAGAAGTGACAGGCGGTGAAAGTTTGAAATGGATAGGTTTTGGCCCTTCACTTGATTGCTTAGGTTATTGCAAAGAAAGGTCCGTGTGGCTTTTCATTCTTGGTCCTGAGGTTGGGTCTTAGGTTTGCACGTTAGTCGTCAAGGACTAACAATGCTAGTCCTTGAAGGACTAACGGTGTAAGTATAAAAGGGGTTTTGGGATAACATTGTTAAAAAGGGAAATGGGCTTTTGGTTTGGGCATGTTTGGTTTTTTTTATAAAAAGGGAAATTGGGCCGGGTATGTGGATTTTGGATTTTAAAAGGCTTTAGTATATAAGTGGGTTGACCCGGGCCTACTAGGTGGGTACGGGTGGGCCCACTTTTGACAATTTAGGTTTTTGGTTTTCGATGCTTTTTCCAGTGCTACTTCACGGGGTTGACTTTGACTTTGACTTGGACTTTTGTTGACTTTTTGCTTTTGACTTGACTTTGGGCTCTGATTTTGACTTCTCTTTATGCTCTTTTCGTTCTCATGCTCGGTTTTGTCTGTTTTTGCTTGATTTTTCGTTTTTTTCTCGGATATCCGTTTCCTGCACAAGATAAATGAAAACATACAAATACAAAGTATTTTTGGTACGTTTTTTATCATTTAAGTATGATTTTAGCGAAAAAGGGTATGTGTAATTAGCACTATTACCAAAATCCCCATAAACATAAACCTATTGCGTTGTTCCTTCTCGTAATGCTTTAAGTGAGCACTAAGAAAACCTAAGAATCTTGATCCCCATCGACTAGTAACCTCGGGTAAAGTAGCTAAGTGTTCATCCGAGGGGATATAAAATCGGATATTTTTAAAGCCCCATCTTTACCATTTTTAAAAATATATACACATATTTTTTGTATTTGTCATTTTTTCTCGTTTTTTTTGTAGCCAACTAACTAACTTATTTGACTTTTTTTATTTTATAACTTTTAGGGATCATAGAACAAGATGCTTCTCTCGATCCGCGAAATGCCTCAATAATGATAATTCATCGTTTCGACTTTTCACTTGCCCTCCAACCAAGCTTTAAAACGAAATCACAGTTAAAATATCAGTTAAGATGATAACACCTACCCATAATTTGCCAACTTTGTGAAAACCTTCTCACTCACAGACAAATTTTTAGCATCTTAGGTGTATGTGTCTATTTTTGAATTTCACCATGGTCAACGTTTTGCAAATTATATGTTTTTCACGTTCCACCCAAGATAATGATTTTGAAGAGGGAGATACATCCCATGTAGCGACCTTTCATCTCGGCACTTTCATCCCACTTCTGCGCTAAGTGACAAGGCTTTCTGACACCCCACAGAGACTAGTATCGGGACCCACGGACCTTAGGTTTCATGAACTCTTAGGCTTTCCGTATACACATATCTTATTAAAAAAACTTAAAATAAAATAGTCAAAGTTCAAAAGCATATTTGAATTTAACAAAAAGAGATCTTACATTTATAATATCAACACTTACATATTTAACATAACATGACTGCCAATTGTAACCCTCGGAACTTTTAGAAGGCCATGCCACACGGTTGTGTGTCGGCAAGATGCAACAACTGTTTATCACGCCCACAGTTTATAATTATTAATCCTCATTTTTTTCATTATTTTTTTTATATAGAGAAGACTTATTTTTTTTGAAAAATTCAAGTATAAATTTGAACTAAGACTAAATTTTTTCTATATACTTACATAAAAATTATAAATTTAAGTTGTAATCTCCAAAAATAGCATGTATGTTAATCAGGTTAGAAGCTCTATTGTTAGAGAGGAAAAAGCCACAGATTGCATACATGAGCTCTTAAGATTTCCATAATATTCCCTTGTTTGCATCAAACTCATATTAAGCTCATATCATTTTTCCGTTCTGGCGATATTCGGACTCGTTTGTCGAAAAGTTAAGGAACAAGCTACGAGCTCAACACGACCTCGATGAAATAGTCAAAATTTATTCTTATTCCTACCCACCAAGCGGAAAGTCAAAATTGTGACAAAACATCTTTATTTATTTTGAATTTTTTTGAATTTTTTCATTTTGAAATTTTGGTGGTAAAAACGGTTGGTTACTGTCACATAAATCGAGTTCCCGCCACTCCCATACGTTATGAATGAAACATTATCCTCAATTGTATTACGAGGTTCTATACGTAATCCTAAGTCGTTTATTAAGTATGCTTAAAGATAAACGTTAGTCAATTAGATTAGGATATCGAATTTCCCAAATGAAGCTGAGGATGTGAAGCTCTTGTGAACGAAGGACAAAAACCACGAGCACGAGAGGCTTCAAAAATCCGGGATAATCCTGGACAATCACAAAAACACAAGAAAACGAGAAAAGAAAGAGGCAGGCCTCTCACAATAAAAACACTTATTCATTACTACATAATATAACTATGGATAAGCATGGGGTGCCTCCCACGAAGCGCTTGTTTATAGTCACTAAGCTTGACCCAATCCTCGTATTCATTTGTCCTTAGGGAAGGTTTGGAGATCCGGGACAACCAATTTTGGTACGTCCCCTCCAAAGTAGTGCTTAATTCGATGACCATTCACCTTAAAGTTTAGCCCGGAGTTTTGAGATAACTCTACGGTGCCATATGAAAAAACATGGGCAATGGTGAATGGTCCGGACCAACGGGATTTCAGCTTGCCCGAGAAAATCTTCAATCTAGAATTAAAGATGAGGACTTGATCACCGACGTTGAAAATGCGGTTTTTGATCTTGGCATCATGGATCCTCTTAGTTTTTTCCTTGTAAATCAAAGAATTTTCATAGGCTTGATCACGAAGTTCATTTAGTTCATCGAGTTGAACTTTGCGGTGGCAATCACCCGGTGCGTCAACCAAGTCAAGTTAGTGCAATGCTTCAAGCCAGTAGGCTTGTGCTCGAGCTCCAGATTGGTAGATGAAATGCTCTTTTCTCATAACGAGTTTGTAAGGAGTACACCCGATTGATGGGCGTGTTTTTTGTAAGCTGATGCGAAGGCCAGAGAGTGTCATCTAATTTATTGACATATGTGGCAACATGTTCTCGCACACGTTCCTTTAAGAATTCATTTCACATCCACGATTGGAACTCAACTGGCCCACTTGTTTATGGGTGATATGCGGTGGAGAGACGATGAGTGACTCCGTATTTAAGCATGACCTTTGCAATCTGGTCATTGCAAAAATAGGTTCCGCGATCACTTATGATAGCACGAGGGGAACCGAATCGGGTGAAAAGAGATTTAAGAAATTTGTAAACAACTCGCGCGTCGTTGGTGGGGACCGCTTTTACTTCAACCCATTTTGACAAGTAGTTTACCGCCACGGGTATATATTTGTTCCCTCGTGAAGACGGGAATGACCCCATGAAATCAATGCCCCAAACTGTTATAGATTTCACATTTGGATGAATTTTGAGGCCATTCTTCCCTTTGTGAAATTTGTTCCCTGTAGTTGGCACGAGGTCATAATTTTTAACCAATTCGTGTACATCTTTATAAATAGTAGGCCAAAAGGAACCGGCATCAAAGACCTTTTTGGCGGTGAGATTTGCACCATGATGTCCCCCGATTGATCCATTGTGGCAAGCTTCGAGGATGTCGAGAGCTTCTTTGCCGTGCACACACCGCCGGATCACTTGATCTGCACATATTTTAAACAAAAAGGGGTCGTCCTAAAAGTAATGTTTAACATCCTTAAAAAACTTGTTTTTCTGCTGGGACAACATTCCTTTAATAATGAATTTCCCCGCGTGGTAATTTACGTAATCGGCAAACTACGGGGTACTTGAGTCACCACGAAAAGTCACCATATAGAGTGTCTCGAGAGGAAATTTTTCATTAACTTCCTTTGGGTCGAGCACACTTTCATAAGGATTTTCTAATCGAGAAAGATGATCGACCGCGAGGTTCTCGGCTCCTTTTGTGTCAATTAGCGTGATAATAGAACCTCTGAAGGAGGAGAACCCACTGAGCATATCTTGCCTTGGAATCTTTTTTTGCCAAAGAGATATTTGTGGGCGAAAGTGATCCGTAAACCACTATGTCTTGTTCAACGATGAGGTAAGACCAGAATTTTTCGAAGGCATACACCACGGCTAACATTTCTATCTCCGTCGTGGTGTAATGCGATTTCGCCTCGTTTATTGTTTTGCTAGCATAGTGTATAGGCTTAAAGTGTTTTTCATGACGTTGCCCCAAGACCGCACCTATGCAAAGTGCTCCGTTATGCATTCGCTCATAAGTTCAAACGGGTATAGTCCCAGTTAGGGCAATCAAGATAGGAGCTTCGGTAAGTTTTTTCTTTAATGTATTAAAAGCTTGAATACATTCATTTGAGAAGATGAACGAAGTATTTTCCTCAAGGAGATGAGTCATCGGTCGGGAAATTTAGAAAAAATCCTTAATGAACCGTCGGTAGAAACCGGCATGACCGAGAAAACTCCGAACACCCTTAACGGTGATGGGATGAGTTAATTTAGCAATTACATCGAATTGGCTTTATCCGTACTCATCAGCGTTCTTTGAAAATCTTGTGCCTGAATGGACGATTCCTTTCCTTATACCATGAGAATGACTTTTTCCCAATTAGACAATAATTGGTGTCTTCGCACCTTTTGAGCATCTTGTCCAAGCGAGAGAGGCAATTTTCGAATGAATTCCCAAAGACCGAAAAGTCGTCCATGAAGACTTCCATCGTTGTTTTGACCATGTCATGAAAGATAGCCAACATACACCTTTGGAACGTGCCTGGTGCATTGCATAAGCCGAAAGGCATGCAACGATAGGCGAACATTCCGTAAGGACACGTGAATGTTGTCTTTTCTTGATCTTGAGATCGAATGGGGGGATATTTGAAAGTAACCGAGAAACCATAGAGAAACATAGTAATCGGTATTCCCGTAATCCTCTCGAGTCATATTGATCCATAAAGGGAAGTGGAAAATGGTCTTTACGGGTGGCTTCATTTAACTTACGGTAGTCAATGCACACATACCACCCCATAACCAATCGAGTCGGAATTAACTCATTTTCGTCATTCTCAACAACGGTAAAACCACCTTTTTTTGGTACGCAATGTACGGGTGGGGAGCATACCCTAAGGACTATCCGATGGATCGGGTAAATTAATCCCAGCGTCAAGAATGTTTTTCAACTCTTTTTGATGACACTCGTGGATTTATTTGGATTCACCCGTGTTTGGTGTTGGACAGCTCGAGGTTTGTAGTCCCTCTTCCAGTAAGAATCTCGTGAGTACAAAATCTGGGTTTTAATACCCATTATGTCGAAGAGTTCCAAGCGCATGCTCGCTTTCTATGACTCAAAACCTGGTTGAGAGCTACTTTTTCCTCGACACTCAAGTCTTTAGCAATTATGACGGGCAACTTGTCATCACCCTCCAAAAATGCGTATTCGAGATGAGGAGGTAAGTCCTTGAGTTCAACATCGGGAGGTTATCAATTTCGGAGATTTATCAGTTGTTAGCTTTCACAACTTAAGTTTTTTCGAATTTCTGCAATAATTCCTTGTTGGGAGGGGTGATGGATCATTATTTAGATATGCTTCAAGAAGAAGAATATCCCCCTCTGGGTCATAATGAGAGTCATTAACTTCCGGTGAAGTTGGATCATATTCAAGAGCAAGGAAAGCATCGGCTTCCTTAAGAAGAAGAAAATCACTATCCCCGAAGGGAGTAAGAGTCGAAGAAGAGGTAGAAATGATCAGGTCATAATAAGGAGTGGGATTGCTACTCGAGATCACATCTAAGAAACCGAGAACTTCTTGAGAATACTCCTCACAAGCCAATTCAATGACGTCGATTCGGTTCTCCGTCATATCATCGTACTTAGAGGAGTACCTCGAAGTTTGATCAAGGTTGAATGTTACGACTTCTTTTCCAATACGAAGTGTTAGTTCTCCTTCGTAAACATCAATCAAGGCACGTCCGGTCTTTAAGAAGGATCTCCTGAGAATTAGGAGAACTCGAGGATCGACAATCAAAGTCTACGACTACAAAGTCGTCCAGGAACTGGAACTTTCCTACTTTTACGTAGACATCTTCGGCGATACCGATCGGTTGAGAAATCATTCGGTCCGCAAGTTCGAGAGTCATACAAGTAGGAGTGAGTTCCAGAAGAGAAAGTCTTTTCCACACGGATAATGGCATGAAATTTATGCTAGCGCCAAGATCGGCCAAGGCTAAGCACTCATCCATTCCGGAAAAATCACACCGTATGAGGAATTTGCCAGGGTCTCTAAGTTTTTGGGGTAACTTGTTGAGGATGACCGCCGAGCAATGCTCATTCAAAGGAGTTCTAGCCATTTCACTTAATTTTTCTTTGTTTCCAATCAAGGCTTTAAGAGTCGAGGCAAATTTAGGCATAAGAATCAAAGCATCCGTTAAGCTAATTTCAAAACTCAAATCTTTAAAGATTTCATAGAATTTCTTAATTTGGTCGTTAGGTTTTTCACGGCGCCTTTCATCATTACATCTTGAAGGATATGGAATTGTTGGTTTCAAGTTAGGCATCGGAGCACTAACAGAAATAACAACGGGCTCAGAATTTGGTACTTGAGGTTAAACTTAGACAACCAGAGGTTGGATGTCTTTGGTACTTCCGTTATTAGTAGGAAGCATCGTGTCCTTTGTCACCTCGGTTTCACGCTCTACTACTTTAGGAGAAGAAGAAGTAGTAGGAATCGTGGGTCCTTGATAAGCAACACCGCTTCGGGTAGTAATACCCTTCAAGTCCTTCTTCGGGTTAGTAATGGTGTTACGCGGGAGAGAACCCGTACCCGAAGATGAAGCGGTATTGGCATTCACAAATTTAGAAATCATGTCCGTTAAATTGGTTATTTGATTTTGTAAGTTTTGATTTTGGTCTTGCATATTTCTCATAACAGCATCATTGGCTTTGACGTAGCTTTCAAAATTGGTCTTTGTCACACCTTGTGTTTGAGGAGCCGAAGCTTGGTAAGTCGGAGGTTGATTAACCTGGGGTCGATAAATTTGTCCTTGGTTTACCAGAGGTTGGTAAGTTGATCCTTGATTGTAATTATTCCCCCGGTTTTGGTTGTAACGGTTTTGATTATTGTTTTGATTGTTTTGAACGGGAGGAAAACCAGGAGGTCGAATTTGATTAGCAATCGGGGCTCGGTAACCGGTATTTCCTTGGTTGTAGTTAGTTGCGGCGGCTTGAGAGACGTACTCTTGAATATTGTCACGATAAACATTGCCATTGGTGGCGGGACAATTTCGGTACGAATGAGCACCACCACAAGAAACACAACTTTCCTCGACCGCTTTCACGGGAGTGGGAGCTTAGGATTTCTTATCAAGAAGTAAAGCTTTCACCATATCTCTCAGTTCGACAACATCAGGAGAAATACCAGGGGTAGAAGAGCGCGAACTCACTTTTGCAACAACCGGTTTGTTATGTGAGTTACGAACTTTGGATTTACTTTTAATGATTCTTAGGCAATCACGGGGCATTTTATCCAGAAAGTTACCACCCGCGGCGGAATTCAACGAATCTTGATCATTAGAGTTCAAGGCATTATAGAATGTATCGAGTTGATGTAACTCCGAAAATCCATGATGTGGACATGCCCGAAGAAGATCGTTGAATCGGTCCCATGCCTCATAAAACGTCTCATCAAATCTTTGTTGAAATCTCGTGATTTCATTTCGAAGATTTGTTGTCTTGGAGGGAGGGAAAAATTTGTTGATGAATTTCGAAACAAGATCATCCCATGTTAGAATCGATCGAGGGGGTTCTTTCTCAAGCCAAATCCGGGCGGCCCCCTCGAGGGAAAATGGGAAAAGCATAAGCTTTACCGACGTACTCGGGACGTTCGGGAACTTCATCGTAGAAGTGATCTTGTTGAAATATCGAATGTGAGCATGAGGGTCTTCTTTGTCATGTCCAAAGAATTGCTTGTTTTGAACGAGGGTAAGCAAACCGTGCTTAAGCTCAAAGTTGTCCGCGGTGATTTCGGGAAGAAGGATGGCAATGCGCATCATAACCCCTCAGTTGGGTCTTTGATGCAATTGAGAACCATAGTATCGATTACGGTCCATATGTAAAACTACGATGGAGGAGCTGGATTTTCAATTGGTTCTTCAAGATTAAATGGTTCAACAAAAGCCGGTGGGGCTTGTTGTTGTTGATGGTTAAGTTTATGGGATTGAGAACGAGTGCGCATGCACTAAAATATAAAAAGAAAATTTACACTAATTTTTTTGGTTCTTTTTAGTTTTTTAACAATGAATTCACAATTTATTTTAATAACGAGATAAGACAACTTAAACCTAATAATCAACAAGCTTCTTGGTAACTCTTCGAAAAGAAAAACGCACAAAGGAGCGAATGAGTAGGAAAGCGCGAAGCTATTAAAAACCTTTTTCCTTTAGGGTCGTAGTTCCTAGGAACAACCCGCCTTATACCCCTCTTTGAGTTTGTTTACTTTCAAAGTGGACCGTACCTCCAAGGTTGACACAAAAGGAAAGTTTTTGATTCTTTGGTTCGGGAACTTATTGATGGAAATACTTCAGTTGAAATATTATAATGTTGGTGTATCTTTTACCAAAATAGTGATTTTTATTTCTTTTAATTGATAATGTTTTTATCTTTTTGGTTTTTTCTTGTTTTTATATATATTCTAAAAAGAAAATGAAAAATATTTTTGTATTTTTATATTTTTAATAACAAATATAACTTCACGGGGAAGGATCTTCAAAGCACAAATTGTCAAACTTCGAAACGACAAACGCGTACACTCCTCCCCGGCAGCGGCGCCAACAATTGATTAAATATGGATTACGCCCTTTATATATATATATATATATATATAAATATAAATAAATATCTAATATATAATAAGGATCTAAATCCACAAAATCAATGAAACCGGAAGTAGTATACGATATTCCCGGGTCATTTATCCCCAACGAAGAGTGAATTGGAAAGTCGAGAGTTGGATTGACATTTGATGATTGAATGGAAGAGATTTGGATTGGATTTCTAAATATACGAAGAATTTAATGCAACCTACTCTAAAAATGAAAAAGGCACACACAATTAAGCTAAAAACGATAACGGGAATCTAAAAATGTTGACTAAAAACCCAAAAAATTTAGAAATTAACCTAAAATGATTTTTTTTCACTTTTAATAGACTCTAATTAACCAAAAAGTAAGATTAAATACAACTAGAATGAAAACAGAATTGATTTGGGCTTTAAAACACAAAAAACGTGAATGGGAATGAATCCCGTTCTTTAAAAAATGAAATTTTGCAAAAACAACCCTACAAGAGCAAATCTATTTTTCCTAGGTGCAATATGATAAAAGAAAATTTTCTAAAAAAGAATTATATTTTTTTGATTTTTTTTATAATTTATTAGGAATTAAAAAGGGTTTTAATGAATATTAATTATTAAAAATACTAAAATAAATTAATAAAATCTGGAAATATTAAGAAAATTAATTTAAACTATTTTAAACCTAGGAAAAATAAGAAAGTTGAAAAAGCTATTCGAATAAGCAATTAAAATAAGCTAAAACAGCTTTTGGGCTTATTGGGCTATAAAGCCCTTATATAATTAATTGTGCAAAACACTACCGGATGAGCTATTGTAGCACACCGGTAGTGAGTATGTGTTATAAACGTTGGTCGATGGGGGTTGAGGTCCCAAGTTCGAGCCTTGCTCACTTGGGGCTTCCTCTTATCCCAACGTTTTTGTTTTTCATTTTTTTTAAAACTTTTAAAGGACTTAAAAATAAGCAAATTTAATAAAACCACTTTTTTTAACTACAAATAAGCCCTAAATAAGCAAAATAAGGTGACAGAAATGCTTAATTTACTCTAAGTAAAAAAAACTAACTGTTTGGCTTTCTTTTAAACAAATAAGCAAATGAAAATGGAAAATAAGCTAAAGCAAGCAATAAGCTATACCTAAAAAAGCAAAAGAGATCAAAAAATAAGCAATGACAATAAGCTAAATTGACTTAAAAGCTAGAAATGGTTAAAACACTTAAAATTTTACACTAAGAAGCAAATAAGCTAGAACAGACTTAAACTAACCTAATAAGCTATACTAAACCTAAATAAGCTAATGCAATAAGCAAATAAGCTATAATAAGCAAAATGGCTATTTGCCAAAAACTGTTAATCAAAAAGCCAAAGAGGACTCTTTGGGCTTAATTTTTAAGCCCTTAGAGTGAATCTTTTGGCTTAAGGCTTATAAGAGCTTAAAGTCTGGCTTCTAGGCTACAAGTATAAGCAAAGAAAATGGAGTTTGAAACAAAAACAATCTAAGAAAAAGGCTAGTGAAAATGGCTGTCACAGTGAGTATGCTATTTTTTTTAGTTTTCCTAGAAAGAAAATAGGCAAAAAGCAGGCCTCAAATTAAGCTGGTAAATAAGCTCCAAAAATAAAACCAAGTTAAAACAGATTTAGCTTGGCCTAAAATGAGCTTGTGCTCAAAATTTTGGAAGCTAAAAACAACTATGACTATCTGAAAATAGGATTTGAAAAAGGGCACTTTTAAGACTAGAAGGACACTTGAAGAAAATTTTGACAGATTTTAAAACACAAAAGACTACAATGAAATGCACTTGTATCACTGCATTTGACTCATGAAAAAGACACAAAAACAAGGCTCAAAAGTTGGTTTAAATGAGCTTATCCAATGAGCACTTTGAAACTGTTTTGTCTTTAACAGTTTCAAAGTGGCTTAAAAAAAACTTAAAATCAACTTTTAAACTTTAAATCTTTGAAAAACAGACTGAAAAGAACTAGAAAATGCTTGTGTAAGTTGGTTTGGTGACTCAATGGTTCTTAAAACTTGTTTTGACCCGTTTCCACCCTTGACCCAAACACCCCTTTAATTTCTAAAATCCAAATTTTAAGCTGATTAAAGGTGATTTAAGCCAAAGGTTTTGAACATAAATGATAAACAAGCAATGTAAGGCAGAGATAAGCAAAAAGAAAGCAAAAATAAGCAATTAAATAAGCAGATAAGTAAAGGGTAGATTATAAGGCAAATGGACAGTTTTAAGCAAATACATTGAATAAAAACTAATAAGCACTTAAACCAAGACAATAAGCATTAAGCAAACATAAATAAGCATAAAAGACAGAAAATAAGCAAGAATTAAGCATAGATAAGCAGTGAACAGTAAATAAGCAAAATCAAAAAGTAAACTTACAATGCCCCTTGCTCAAAACAGGGTAAACAAAAGGATCTACAAGCTCTAGCTTGTCAAAAAGACAAGCTAGTAGGTCTATAAGCTCTTCCAAGATTAGCTTATCATCCAAAAGCTGTGGTAATAAAGGGTGGATTTCTTTTTTGGTTTTTATAAAATTTCCTTAAGTATTTAACATTTAACTTAAACAGATTGCTTATATGATTCTTAGAGAACTCAAAACAGCTTATGGTAGACTTTTTATAATAAGGTAAACAAGAATTCAAAGCTTAACTGAAAAACCTCAAATTTTCATTAAAACTAAAACAGTTTACAATACTTAGAAATTTAAAGACAATAACTTAAAAATTACTTTAAAATTATACTAAAAACTAAACTAGGTTAAAGCTACTTGCCAAAATGGCTTACACATGAACCTATTTATAAAACGACTAAGTCTTGTCCCCTTGCTCTTGTGTTTCTTTTCTGAGAGGGATTGAGGCTGTGTTTGTTATGTGAGGTGAAATAAGAAGTCATCTCAGCCTTTTCAATTTGCTTGGAGCCCAAATCAAATGATCCTGTCCCTTGATCTTGTGTCATTTTTTTCTTGTCCAATGGGGTATTAGGGGATTGCCAAGGTGGCAATCACCCATGTGGGGTGTGGGGTGAGGGATGGTGAAGTTATGATATGTGGGGAGAAGAGTTTTGGACTGGAGTTGCAGGGTTGAGAGTTTTTTGGGGATGATGAACAGTAACAAGGCGGGAAAGGTTTTATAAAAGGGTGCAGGGGATAAGTTTAGGGTTTGGACAGGTTGAGCCCCTCAACGTGTGTTGTTTG